>AYJT01053675.1:0-11702 GCA_001278415.1 Ocimum tenuiflorum | reverse complement strand
TGAATAAACTTGTGAACTAGACATATTTCCATGTGTATTGGGCATTTTTTACATGGAAAGATACATTTTCGTATTTCATGGGCATATTTTTTGTGTTAGGCATATTTATATTTGAAGATGTACCAAATATAAAAATGTTTACCATATTACACGAAAATGTCCAATATACATGGAAATATATCTAGTTCACAAGTTCACTCACTAGAAAAAGTTCACATTTGATTACAAATATATATATATATGGTCACGTTGTTGTGCAAACTGCCCATAAGATGCAAACTAAACCAAGGATTAAATCACAAATATTTGAGGGAAAATCTGTAAAGCTTGGCGTGGAAGTTAGAGTCATGCTTCGGGTATCATACTAACTCAGCAAAGGAATTATTCCAGACTCTTCCATACGTGCGAGCACGTGTGGAACTACTCAATCTACTTTTTGTGCCAAAGCTCGAGTATTCTAGGCTTTGAGGTGTTTGTAGGCAATTGTCTTCTTCTCGAGGTAGAACCTCGAGGTACAAGGGCTTTCGGGAATCTCCAGCTCGATCTTTGAGGCTTTGTGATATGGCCTGTATAGAAATTTTGTGAGAGAGCTTGATAACACCCGGTGGTTGAGATTTTCGGGTTGAAGGCTTAAATTTGACTGCTGATTTTGACCCTCAACAGTGAACACAAACCCTAAACCCTAAATCTTTCTAACTTCTTTAGTGACACAAAATCTTTCAACACATATTCTAAGACATTTTTTCATAATTTTTCTTATCATTCGAATCCTCTTGCATATTTTCTTGCGATTATTTACATCATATGAAATTACAATTGTTCGTTGTGTCTGTTTCTAATAAAATAAGTAGAAAATATAAAATACGCATAATGAATTATAAACAGCAATTTATGAACCACACCATGTGTCTGCGTTTTTCCTGAGACCAAAATTAAAAAAAAAATTAAAACTCCATAATAAATAGAAAAAATCATTATAATGTAAATATCAAATGCTAATAATGAACAATCCACTGTGTTTGCGATTTTATGTGAAATATATACACAACAAACAATACAAAACAATAAAACGCCATTGACGATGGCAGATAAAATCGCCATTTGTTTTACAATAATTAAACCAAAACAATTATTTTTAAAATATATAAAGAACGTTGTCAATCTCTAATGAATTAGGCAAAAATTTGTGTTAACTCCCCAAATGATTTAAACGGATTCAAATAGTTCATTTCCACCAACCCAAATACATATCCACCCTGGATCTTAAACCCAGACTTATATTCGCCCTGGATTTTAAACTCAAACTCGTTTAAAGAATTTTTAGACGGTCTAACAGGAGGCCTCAATAAATTATAATGCAATTCAGATGTGGAACAAATATCAAAATGTCTATTGTAATATGTGTTTGATGGGCTAGGTAAAAATTTAATTACTAAAAAGTCCCTAGATGCCATGTATAGAAATTTAATATGTACACGTGGCACCTCTATAACTGTTTGAGTAATACTATGAATGATCAAAATTTGGTCTCTATTCAAACCTAAAATATGGTTTATAAAATACCACAATCCTACAGTGAATACCTTCATCAATGTCGTTCTACACTATTATAGATATATTACAAGATGTCAAATCATTGTGTGCATGGAAGACTTCATTACATTTAAAGTATAAAGTTTTTATATCAAAAATATAAAAATAGAACGAAGGCCATCCCAAAATTATTATGATTCATTTATAAAAATCATCACTCATAATAACAAAAACAAAAGTGAAGTGACAGCACACTAGGCTTCATCAGTATTGTCATCCATGTAAATTTAAATCTATATTAGAAGCAAAATGGCAAAATAGGATGCTTACTTTTACTAATTCCAGTTTTGATATTCGGATATTTTCTAATCGAGTCTCCGTAGTTTTTTTTTTTAATTCAAGCCTCAAAATCCAAATCCCATCTGAAAAAACAAAAATTGTACCATCCTCCATCACTTGTGCTTAAAAGCTGCATATTTATCTTATCTATTTCTCCAAAAACACACAGTTCACACAACTGAAAGTCATGCTCCAGAAGAGCGCTCTGATAAATGTACAACAGAAACATTGCCGAATCTTTAGACCAAAA
Organism: Ocimum tenuiflorum; assembly: GCA_001278415.1. Classification (NCBI taxonomy): domain Eukaryota; kingdom Viridiplantae; phylum Streptophyta; class Magnoliopsida; order Lamiales; family Lamiaceae; genus Ocimum; species Ocimum tenuiflorum. The sequence continues at coordinate 9,580 of AYJT01053675.1, read as the reverse complement.
GAAAAAAAAAAAAGAAATCATGATCTCACTTGGAACTCGCCTGCCTTTGTAAGAGCCCGGAAGCCTTTATGTGGTCGAACGGATGGATTCTTGATGTCCAATTTATCTATTTTTAGGCCGGAGAGAGCGACTCCCATAATCTTGAAACCAACTTGGAGAGTGGGAAATACTTGAAGGCGCTCCACGCCTGTTTCAAGCACCAATGTACCAGACATGGAAGGAGCTTTATCTTTTGGCATACGCCCGATTGTCCATGAACACGTCTAAAAACACAGAACAAACTCAAAATGCAGCAATAAATGTATCTGAAATACCATACAAATGAAAGAGAAGCCTCTGTACACTTGGACCTAATTTACTTTGGTGGATAAGGACGGAATATCAGATTATCCAATGCTCATGTTTCTATTTCAAATGGGTGATAACACCGTTGATTGTTTTGATTTTGAGGGTTTAAATGGAGGACATCTTTTCTTTTTTCTTAACATATCAAAGTATACAAACGAGAGATTTATTAACTTTACCTTATGTGCTTCCACCAAGTTATATATCTCAAGGTAAACAAGCTTTACTTGAATGAAGAGAAGATTTCCAATATGACACTCAATAAAATGCTTGTACCTTGAAAGAGCTTGTTTACTTGAGTAAGATATGATAAGACTAAAAGTTATATCTTTTTATGCTTTGACGCATTAAGAAAGAAAAGAGATGGATAAATCATAACACACCTCTTTAGGTAGGATACAGATACTTCATTTAATCACATAGAAACCAAAAGCAATCAAGGGTGTTGGGTTATTTAAATCAAGAAACTAAACATTGGATGACTTAGGTCATCCATCCTCATCCCCCAAAGTGAACAGATAATATTCATTGAGAACTTACGAACGACACTCTATCTTAGCCTCAACTGGAGAAATCAATACCTTGTCAGCAAGGACATTGACTGCTCCATAATTTGATGAAAGGTCAGATGACAAGACACAGGGTGGTAGTCGGAATTGAACTGTTATAGAGTCAATTGTCTTCCCAGGATCATTCCGAATTCCAACTAAAACAGTAATACGACATGTCCCTGAATCTGAGGTGAATTGTGGCTTCACATAGATTGGAGTATTCTTCAACTTCTTTACCCTGAAAGATAGCAACAGTTTAAACTGAAGTGTAGAGGTTGCATCTGATATCGAACTTATGCTTTAAAGATCCATTAACAGAGAACATCTCAGAAACGCCGCAAACCTGTAACTCATGAGCTTAAATTGTCCATCAGGTGGCACAAAGGATAAAATCTGGTTTGATTCCCAAGGTCGGAGTCTAATACAAGGGTGAAATCTCACATCATTAAAAATTGAAGGGTTTGCAAACAAAAGAGTGAGATCCGGGAGACCTGGTAAATTTGAATTTACTTGAACTTCACCATATATCTCGCATTTCACCAGATTTCCATCTCTAGGAATTAAAAAGAAATTGAGAAGATGAGAGAACTTAAAAAAGATGCAATAAACAGAGATAAGTTGTATTCTTCATCAGCTTTGCAAGTTAAAACCAAGTATTGCCAGGAAATATGATTTGAAAATTAGTACACTTAAAAGAAATTACGTGCTATTGAACATTTTACACTTTTCTGTTATCCAAACTCCATGTCTTTCACTATTAACAGTACTTATATAGTTATAAAGTGAGGAGATGATAGGGATGAATCATGTGGATAAGCATAAACCAAATTAGGGTTTATTTATATATGATTTCGAGTTATTAGATTATGATTAAGTTTTGATTATTTCATAGTATTTATCTTTTAGGGTCAGCGCTTATCTTTTAAAGTGAGATCCTTTATTATGTATAATAGATGTTGATCCTTTATAATAGATGAGAAAACATTCAAAATGCAGAAGCAGGGTATCTGTAACATAAATGTTTGCATCTCAATTTGATCTCAATTCGAGGTTTATTCATGCACCTGTTTATAGTGGCATCCATCTCTTCCACAAGATCAACATAAACTTCATTGGTGGTATGCTTAAGATCAGATTTTCTCCATGGAACACAAGAAGCAGTTGCTCCTGGAAGTGTATTGCTCACATTGGACGTGTTACCAGTGACAACACTCAGAACCTTGCTAACAATGTTTGGAGGAGCTATCATTTCCCTTAGTATATTAGGTTCTGTTGTTAGTGGGAAGCCATTGTCTATCATCTCATCTAGCAACTGCACAGTTCATTTAAATTTTGTCAACTTAGATTTCAACAGCTTATAAGGATGTATAATGAATTACAAATACAAAACATAGTTGCAGTAGGAACAAAAGCTGATGCATATTCAGAAGCAACCAAGCAACTGCTATAGTAAATATATAGTATTCATGAACGTAGTCCCATCTATGTAATGTCTTACTTGATCCAGGAGCACTACAACTACAAAATTATAACTGGACATAATATAACTTTGAGATTTAAAGCTCTTGCAACATAACACATACTATTCCAAAAAATATCCCGGCAAGAATGCTGCATGAGATTCCTTAGAATGACCCACCAGATAGAAAAATGCATGCACATATAACATAGTTATAAGCACTATCAAGAACTGTTGATAGATACTTTCTAAGGCCGTATCCTATTGCATGCAGGCCTCTATTGTCTTATCTGAGAATAAAGAAACAACACAATAAATGGCTTAATTTTCCAAAATGAAATACGGGATTCATGAAAACTATATATGTCAGAGGAGTAAAGGACAATCTTCCTAAGTATACTTCCAGCATCAACAAGAGTATTGTGTTACGATCCATATCTGACAACTAAAAAGACCTAACTGGAAATGAAGAGAAATTCTTGAAAATAGTTCCTGATTATCGAAATATAATATTCTAAAACTGGAAAACAGTATAATGAAATGCACTGTAAGGTAACATGCCAATGTACATTACAACCTAAGAATTTGCATAAAAAAGTAAATAAATAGAATTTAAGGGCATAAAAAAAGAATACTATTTTTTACCAAAAATATAACAAGCCTGCAAGATCCTAGAAAATAATACCTCATAAACAATAACAAAGTTATCCTTAATCAGGTCTTCATTTAATCCATCCAGATAACTTGAAAGAACATCAGCAACCCTGCAAAGGAACTAGAAATCAAACTGTCAAGTTTATAGTTAGTACAAATATACTAAATCTTTGTTATTAAAAAAGTACTCTATAGCGTGGTGTGCCTGTACAGAAGGATTATTTATTATTTTACTGTTGCTGGACAATAACCCCAGTACCACTATTCTATACCATACATGTCACAATTTGAGGTTAAATATGATGCAAGCCAGCAGCTATTTGGATATCATATTCCTATTTCATAATAAGTACGCCCCGGATGACCAATTGTTTCAGAAGTCCTGCATTAATAAACACTTTGAGATTTGCATCTTGCCTATCGATCATGTGTAACATGTTTTGCTCCCACTCCCTTTCCTTGTGGCATCGAACAACAATACTATCAAAAAAGGAACTATGTTGACAAAGTGGTCAAAAACACAAATACCCAATCACTAATGAGTTCATATGGTAGTTGTGAGTAATGATTCTCGTTGCTCCATTGAAATTATCACCATCGGCTTTCTAGGGATTTCTTTCAAATATTTATTTGGCCTTAACTACGTCTGTGTTTTTCAATTACACAAGCAGATAAGGATGCCTTAGAGGAGAGGTATCTTTCCAAACCGTTTATATATCGATTCAACTTTCTATCTGAAGAATGCCTCAATCGACAATCTTTTATATCTTCTTCAATTAACGTTCTTAAGCATCTGTAAAATTCAATAATTCTGAAATAAGATACGGTTAGTATTACTTCTTTTCAATAAGATGTTCTCAATTGGTGTTGGGAGTAGCAAAGGAGCAACCAAAACACACACAAGCAATAGCACATATTGTACCTCAAATCAAGAGTATGAATAGTTACCACGACATCTGCTAAGAAAATCTACAAGCAGGTAACTCATTGTATATTTCACGGAAATGACATTAGAAAATGGCAGTTCAAGTTCCAGAGAGGAGTTTGTAATAAACAAAATTCCTGTGGAGTTGGGAGAGCAAAAAGGGATTGCTTGAATTGAATAAAAGAAGCAGGAGTCAGGGTACCCACCTCAATTGCCATCAAAGGTGGCATCTCAACTTGGGTGCACGCCAAGAAAGTGATCCCCTCTCGGACCACTTGAAATAGGTAGTGGGTGGGTGAAGCAATAACAGGAACAAGCTATAGTATCACAAGAGAAAGAAAATGCAAATGCAAAGGGCTCAATATTAAAACTAACACCAACTGAACAAAAAACGCACAATATAATTCAGAATCACAACTCATCACAATAACATCTGAGGTACCTTCAAAGAATCACCTTGAGTAAGCATTTGGTCCCAAAACCAGTCACAAATGGAGCGGTCGACCCGGTGACCAGTGAGCTGTTTTTCAAGCATCACTTCCCTGAAAAGTTCAGATCATATCTGGATCATCAGCTGACTTTCTTTTTGTCAATTCAGTTGCCTAAAAAGTTCAGAAATAAAAATTCCCTTCAACTGAGTTTAGTATATATGAATTCCTATTTGAAGATGTGATTGATCTGGATCCAAAAACAATTTTGTTACAAATTATCGTTAGTGAATAACAAACCATTATAGATGCAACACAGATCATAAACTACATCCAATACTTTCTGTTTCAGTTTCATCGACAATTTCTGGCAGAACGAAATTGGGAACCTAATTGCGTTTTCAGCAATTTCTTGTTTCCCAATACCAAATTAGCTTTGAGTTCTGATAGGTAATATGTACAACAAGATTAATAAAAATGGGAGGGGGAATCAAAGATTTGAAATCATACCCGGAATCTGATAGAATAAATATACACTGCAGCATGATTTCTCGAACTTCTTCCTGGAACGTTGGCCAATTTGGGCAAAAATCCTCGAAAAAAATGGAATAAATATTTTCGTTCTGCCCGTGAAATTATTCAGTGAAGAAGCCCTTCTAATTCCAAAATATCAAATCCATCCAACCAAATTAATTTGGGGAGTTTAGCACAAAGATTTTGGTTAGCTGATTGATTCGAAAAATTATGAATCATTATGCATATTTTGATAAATCGTTTATGATATAAAATTGATATTTTGGTCGGAACTCGAAACAGAATGCAGACATAATATGAGTATACTATTTTTTGAAAAAATATTTAATTATAATATAAATTATGAATAAAAAATAATATAAATTATATAAAATTTTAAATGAATGAACAAATTATTAAAAATTAGTCAAATATGAACTTTAATTTTCCGGCACTGCAATGTTAAGTCAACATCCTATATCTCCAAGTCATTCATTTTTATTTTTTTTAAAAGGCACTCAATTTTAATTTTTAAATCATAAATGACATGATAAATCTGATGTGGCTTAATATTGAATGACGTAGAAATGCGGCTTGTTGACTCAATATTCTGGTGTTGGAAAATTGAAGTCTTTCTATATTTCAATAATTTCTAATAGTTTTTACATTTATTTAAAAATTTGCATAGTTTGTACTATTTTTGACTAAATGCGCATAGTTTGTTATAATTGAATATTTTCCCTATTTTTTTAATTCATTTTACAGATTTTTTAGAAACTTTTTACATATTGGTATTTGTCTAACTTCTCATGTCACACAATTTACAAAGTAGATTTTTTTTATCCTAAACCCTCGTTTCGCAAATTTTGAATTACATGGTAAACTATCCGAAATTTCAATTATATGATAAGTTATATGAATTTCATTCAATTATATGACACAGTGTTTTCTTCTACAACAGAAAGTTGATTGCGCACAATCAAATTGTTTAATTTTAAGCATTAGTTAGATTAGATTTTCGTAACTGCACTAAACTGATGATATAGAAGTTCGAAGGTACAGAGTCAACTTTTTATCATCAGATAAAATAATTTATCATATAATTGAACAAACTTCATATGATTTGTCATATAATTGAATATTTGAATAGCTTAACGTGTAATTAAAAATTTGTAAATAGTTTATCATGTAAACGAAGGTTTGATGTTGTTCTTAATTCAAGTATATTATACATAAAGTGTTTAACAGTAAGATAAGAGTGTTTAACAGTAAGATAAGAGTGTTTAGCAGATTGCAAAATATATAAACAAGGGCACTAAATCACAAGTTTTAATTCATGCATTGGTCATTGTTCATATCATGGGAATATTATATATGTTTGTGAATAAATACGTAGCATGATTATAATTGACGACCAATATAATTCCATAATGTTTCAAACTCATATAATCTATCTGTTGGGTCCGGATTTCAGATCAAAGTAGATAATAAATTGCAAAATTTAAACTTGGGCCCAATAAATGATAACCAACTTTCATCAATTCAGATATGCTATAAATCGTTTGTCTAGTTTTCATTAGGTCGTCAGTCCAGTTATAGTATTAATTTGAGGTACAACTGAATTGGTCACGGATTTATTAACAAAACAACCAACATCTTGTCAATTCATGTTGATCACTTGTTTGATTTGTCAGTTTACAATCAATAAAATTGACACAATATTTTATAGAGGGTTGGAGTACAACTTCTCTTACACCCTCTATTCCTTCAACTGAAAGGATATCCACTAGTAACTGAAGTTTTTGATGTTTTAACATGGATTACAACAGATACTCTTCTCAGCTGCTAGATTCCACGTCAGCAACTCAGGCATGGCAGTTGACAGAGTTGTGATCTTTCTCCTTGTCGTTTGCTCCACGTCCCTCACTTGGTGAAGACTTTGAGTTTTTCTTTAGGAACATCACAGGTTGTCCAAGATTGTAATTAGATTTATGTACTTAGATTCTACTATAGATAGAATATGGATATTTGATGAAATATGATTATGTGTGTGAGAAGATATAGTTTTTCATATTCTGGTGGGATGGCTTTGTGATTGATTCTTCAGCATAATGTACTTCTTGATGATAATCCAACCCCTCCCCCCTTATATTTCTCATTCCAATTGGTATTTATACTTCTTCAATCCAGCTATTGGAATGGTAGTTATTCTGCTTTTCTAACTTCTAGGTATCCATTAGAGATCGTCTCTTCTGATTTGTCAACATCCACTTTCTCTAATTAGATTATGCTAACTAGGATCAGTTGATCTGAAGTTAGTTTGACGATATCACAATGGAGGAGTGACTGAGATGTCTTTTAAAAGTTCCTTAGGTTCTTTTTGGGAACTGCTTGGTTACAACTAAGATACTTTACTCTTTTGACTTTCAACTGGACAGTTCAGAGCTATCACAGTTTTCTCCTGAAACTGGCAGTGTTGGAATCTGAACTGATTTCTTCTATTCCAGTTGCTTCAGAATTGTCTTCTCCTTAGTTCTGGTTCCCTCTGAATTTGATCTTTTATTCTCAAACTCTTCATATCTTCAGCTCTTCGACCTTCTTTGATTCTAAGTTGACTAACTATTACAGAGTTCTAAATTATTACAATTATAGCTAACAAAATCTAGGAGCTTCTTTGACATCATTCAAAACATAATCCTAACATTATCCTTCCTTGTCATCCAATAGTTACATTGAACCCACATTTGCTCAAACTGCCACCATGTGCGAAGGTCAATTGATAAATTCTACAACTTTCAGCGAATCAAGCCTCAATCACAAAATTGCCATGATAGTAGATGGACCAATGCTGCAAAATAAATTTGAATTATTTATTAGTTGAAATAAGATTCAGTCATATATACAAATGGATCTAAAGTAGAGATTTGTGTACGACTTTCATTGTAAATATATTTTTCAATCTATTTTGTCAAGCACGGTTGCAAAAAAGTATTAGTACCGAAAAATATTAGTAAGATGAGTAAATAGTTATATGAAACTCAATGCTACCCACCTTATTCACGTGAACTGACTAGATATATCATATGATTTCGATTAAAATTTTTTGAATGTTAAAGTTTGATAATATGAAAAAGGATTTAATAAAATATTTAAATTTTAGAAAATTTATGTAATAATTACAGAGAAGTAAAAGATTACATTATATTTATAAAATTTTGAAAATTGTTAACAAAAGTTAAAAACTTATTTCAATATATACAACTAACCCAAAATCAAATTGTTATTCCCCCTTAAAAAATATGATAAAAATAAGTATAAGAAAGATTTGGTTCTTGTGACTCAAAGCAGATGGTCTTTTGAACCAACTATATAATACTACTTGTTGTTCCCAAATTGGAATTAAGAAATAAGTGTGATATTTAAACTTAGGATCCAATTTTATAACTGAATTTTTCAAGTCAGTTATAAATTAATAAAACTTTAAAACCCAGCAGTAATTAGTCAGTTTTCGAATATATTTTGATAACTCAGTTGTTAAGTTTGAAACCAGTTATCAATTATGAGAGAATGTAAAGCTGAAAGCAGTAACTGACACATAATTTATAGAGTGTCCGGAGCAAAGTCTGCTATATCCTTTCCTCCTTTAGAACTGAAGGATTTTCCACCATCAATTATTGTTTCCGGTGTTTTAAACATGTACTGCAAGAGATTGATCTTTTCAATCGTTGGCTTCACTGCACAACGACTTACGCACTGCAGTAGTTGGAGCTTTGATCGACAATCGTTGCTTAAAGACTTTTGTGGGGTTGAAGTTTTTGATTCTTTTCAAGAATGTGATAGAGTTTCGCAGACAGGTGTCTGGGGTTGGGTCTTGTAATCTGCTACAACACTTCTCGTATTTGAAGAACACGACGAGCTTTTAGAGAGTGGATGAGAGCAATAAGAGAGTTGAAATTGCAGAGTTTCAGTCGTGAATACCAGTCCCAAGGTCTGGTATTTATAGGCTCTCCATGGATTATAGCCGTTGGGGGTTTGGTTAGAGGTTGGTGGTCGTACCTCGCTTTTCAGCAATATACAAGCTACTCCGATGTGCAGGTATTCGTTGCTCCCTTTCCAATAGCCTTTTTAGAAATTTTCCAGCCTTTTAGGATCTCTATCTGGTGGTCAATGAATATCTTCTTTATCCGGTGGGTAATGACCAAGTTGACTAGTATGAACTGGCTTTTGTGAGTCTAGTCCATTAGTCTGAGGAATATTAGTTCTAAATATACTCTGAACTAAAGTGACTTCTTCTTTTTTGTCCGGCTTCAGTTTTCTTCACAAAAAACTGGTCAGTAGATAACTGGGCCAGTTCTCTACTAGAACTGTCAGTTACAACTTTCTCTCTACCCTGGGTCAGTTCTCTCCTATAGCTACCAGTTTCGGTACCTCAGAACTGAGTCGACTATCTCAGTTTTGGTTCCCTTTTAATATGATCCTTTAAGTCTTCAACTTTTCTATAGCATCCCGACCTCCCTGGCTGGGTCGCCACTTTGATGTTTGCATTGAAAGATGAGATTTAATCATGTATCGATAATATTCAAGATGGGCAATTCAGATAACGAGTACAGAAGAAGTAATGTTATATAAATAAACATAAATGAGTCGATCACAGAAATGAAAGAGAAGTTAAGTTACAGAACCTACATAATAGTATGCATTTAGT
>AYJT01053620.1:0-16453 GCA_001278415.1 Ocimum tenuiflorum | reverse complement strand
ATCAATGTGACCCTCTCCTCATTGCCGCCGTTATCCAACCGATCCTTCACCGGGTAACTCTCCTCCTGTCTCAAGGAAACAGACCTCGAGGCCCGCAAATCCGATGTTGCTTTACTAGACAACCTCTCCTCAGGGCTCTCCTTATTGTCATCAAGGACATAGGGCTTACCACAAACACACCCCATTATAACTCCAAAACCAGAAACTTTTCGTTTCCTTTCTCACTTTATTAGTAACTCCTCCTCTTCCATTGCTCCAAAACAATCAGGCATTCGCCCAGGAAACTGATTTCAACCCAAGATTCAACTCAGCAGTTAAGATGTCCACCCCAATTACTCAACAAAACCATTCCAAAGTCCCCAAGAAACGAAATTCTCAGCCAGTAAATCTCAGAAACGCATTTTTAACTCGCAGAGATTTGAAATTTCAGAACAAAACTGAAATGGTTGGCCAAATTTACCTGAAAACCGGAATGTCGCCGGAGCTGAAGCAGATAGTGCGAGCCAGTTGTGGATCGAAAGGGGTGGATCTAGGGCACGGAGGGAAACATGCTCGCAGGGGAGGGATAACAGAGGGTTATAATCTTTTAAATAATTCTTTAATTTTTACTGCAGAAGCAGATTTATGGCGTATTTATATATATATATATATTTCTCAACGGTTGATTGAGCAGCTTAGCTCTCTCTTTTATTATTGAATATTGAGGTCCTCTCCTCCTCGCACAAATCAGAAGCCCGAGGTGGTGTTCCGTTATAGACATTCTCCTCAACAGCACAGGTGAGCTGACCACGCCCTGTTATGGCGCGTCTCCTAACGTCCACTATTTTCCATTTCTTCTCCGAAATTATATGACAAATCACTGTATTAAAACATTTCAACTAGTTTTCTCTATCAATACTTAAATTCAGAGAGCTGTCCACCACTGTTTTATGATAAAGCATCTTACTATGGTTTTAGATTTTTATTTTTCCTTAACAGAGTTATCGCAGCACGCTATTATTCAAACGATAGTTTAGGGAAACCACACTAAATGTTTTTTTTCCTCAAAAGATAGTGTGTAGATTATAATTAATTTTTTCCAATTTATCTATAATGACTGCACAATTTGTGTTCTTATGCGTGCAAATTATATTAAACGATATTTATGTTCAACTTTCTTTAATTATAATACAATATTATTAAATCTCATTACTAATGCCTCTATCGAATCTCCAACTCGTGATCTATTAAACATAAATAAGATGTCTCATATTCAACTTGATTCTTCTAAGTTCTAAGGTGAAAGGTCCTAACTCTGAGTATGCATCCTTTATTAACATATCTATTTAAGGCAATGAGTATGTAGTTATAATTTTTTTTTTAAAACCAATGTCATTATAATATTTAACGTAACACAAATATTCTAACAATTGGTACGTCTTTTTTAAACAACATATTGATACGTATGACAATATTCGATATGAAATAACATTATTGCAATAAATATAGCAATTACTGAAATTCATATTGAAGGGGACCATGGGTGGATAGCAAATTATATGTATATTACCTAAAAGATCTCGACAAATAATCAACGGTGGGCTGCATTCCACGTATTGGAGGTGCGTGTGCGTGGAGTTTCAATTTTTTGGGTTGCCTTTTCATTTTTAATAATATGCAGAAAAAAAAGGTGAGCTACTTTACCCAACTATGGTTAGTGCGTTTAGTTTGAACACTAGTTTTCATAAATATAGTTAGGTGAGATATTTACCAATATTTTCACGTTTGTCACCGGCGGGGGGCTCCCCTACATTCTCCAAAGTTTATTTATTGCTTCGAAGCATTAATGTCCATTAATTATCAAATTTTATATTATATTTCCCAAATGGTAATTTGTCTAAACTTTGTGATATCATCTTTTGAGAAGAGTTTTATGTTAGGGCCTATCCAAAATTAGTTAGTAAAGATATATATACGTGAATGAGATAGAAGTAATTAAAACTTCATTTGACTTTGCGTTTAGATTATATTCTCTAGTGATATGGATACCTATCATTCATGAGTTTTTTTAAAGTGGTATTTAATGTCGTAGGCATGTTATCATAATCCCCAACTATAAAAAATATTATCAACATTCTATAATACGACTTATGAATTTGAGAAGACATAGATCGTTCATATATTCATGAATTTAGAAATTCCCTTGATTTGGTTCAACCCGTACCAGGTTTTCTATAGCATTCATAGGTTTTAAAATTATTTTATAAGGCGTTAGAGCTTTAATGATTAGAAAGAATAACTACGCAAACATCCTTTGAAATACTTTACTATAGCCGAGATGTGTGTCTTTAAGTTAATGCAATTAAGTATAATTGAACAACATTTAAGTCAATGGAAACTTTGATTTGTTTGAGACATATTGAGTAAATTAAATTCTAAATAAACTTTAAAGAATAATTATATGTGAACTTGGCAAGCCGTTTCATGTGAGTAATAAGTTAATAAGCCATTTAACTAAAACGGGGAAAAACTAATAATCCCGGCGCCGCATGAAAAGGGAATCTTTTAGGAAAATTTCATAAATTGATCTATTTTATTCAATCGACAACAATATATTGCTAAAAAAAATATGCATTATAACAATAAAAGTATATGCGGTGCAGGAGAGAATATTTCTACTTCTGCAAGCCTACAACATGCTCAGTGCACCTTGGCTACATGTGTATCTATATTTTCTTTTTCGCAAATGTTTATTGAAAATTGTGGAGATGGAAAATAAAAAAATGATGCTTTCTGTAAAAATTACCCAACAGTTTAAACTTTTAAAACATTTGGAAACTATATGTCGAAAGGTTTACGATAATATTTATTATTTATGCATGCATGAAATATTAATGGGTTATCTCCCGTCTCTCTCAAGACAAAGAAACAAATGAGTAGGGTCCACTAATTCAGGTTTAGTAGCACTCACGTTTGGACCCCACTCCACCATGCATTTGATTTATTTCATTTGGCTCCATAGTCCATTCCCCATATAATGGATTGCTACGTCTTATCCTATTACATAATGATGTTATAAACTATATTACAAGAATCGGATGAGCGACACATGCTAATTAATAGATATAGATCGTGATAAAAATTTTCTTTTGTTAACAATATGATATATTTTTGTTGATAGTACACATGCCAATTATTCGAGTATCGTAACACAATGTGTAAAGGGATCTCAATTGCAATTTAATAATCAGTTTTACCACCACAAGTATTATTATTTGATCTATATAAGTTAGTAACACACCTATGAGTGAGATGTGTTAGCAAGACAATGAAAACGAGACATCATCCCCACTCGAATCCATCCATTTTGTTGGGCTTGGAATTTGATGCATTTTTTATTTGAAATATGGGCGGTGCGGTCAAATTCTGCTGTGGGTTTTTAAATGAATGAACAAACGATAATTGGTTGAATTTGGAAAAGTTTCGACGTATTGAAGAGAAAACAACATTAGTTAATTTGCCATGCATAATCGACTTAATACATTAAACGATAATAGTTTCTCAAAATGATATATTTGGCACTTTTACTTTGAAAAAATCATCACTCATGAGCACTAATTATTTCTCTTTTACTTTATTTATATTATAATATATACGTAATAAAAAAATCCAATTAAATTATATTGTGCTCTAAAACGTTGTATTTTCACCAATTTTTTTTTCTCTTAAAATTATTTTTATACTAATTTACTTGAAATAAATAAAAACATAATTTTTTAATTTGGTCATTTAATTTGAGCTATTTTTTACATAAAATTCTCTTTTTGTATATTTATATTTACTCTTTATTTTTGTTATATTAAAAATATTGATTGACAAAAAAGTAAATATATTTTTTAATAATATATAACTTTAAAATATAATTTTATTATCATATTTTATTTTAGAACGAGTAATTATATTGGACAATGCAACATGTCGTAAAACTAGTAGTCAATTCCAACCAAAAATTAAATGGATATCGGATGTCCGGGCCCCACCCCAGGGCAATTATGGGCCTGGGTTTATGCTGGGCCGAAGGCTAAATGATCACGGTTGATCTTTAATAAATAGCAAGCCTAAAAAATTCCCGTAGAACTTCGTTGTCATAAAAAATTATTATGCTTGAAAAATAATGAAGCAATACCAATATACAACTGTGTATAAAAATAAAAATTGAAGGTGCCCTTATAACCGAAATGAATAATATTAGGAAACGAAATACATTAATTGGAAAGAATAATTTCAACAGCATTTATTTTGAAATAAACAAATAAAATAACATTGATTATAGTTTCTTCCGCGATAATTGGAGGAATTAACTTCCGCAATAATCACTTACGAGGAAAGAAATAAAAACCAACGGCGACCATCCTTCTCCCAAAATGAACCCATTATATGAAGTCAACGTGTAAATAAACCCATTATATGAAGTCAACGTGTAAATATTGAAATTACAATTATATGTTAGAAACATGCTGGTATTTTTCGTTGTATATACGTACTTCGTTACGTTATTAGAGATATTTTATTATACATTATACATACTTTTCTCTACATACGTGGATTCGTTCATTCTTGAATTTTTAAAGTCATTTAAATAAACGTGGATAGTATTCTTTTATCTCTTTTTTCTATACCATGTAAAATTACTTAAAATTTGAAACGATAATTACATACTCAAACTAATTTAATTTTATGCATATCATACATGTTTGATTAAATAAAATCAAATGTACTAAATTTTCCGTATGCAAAAATAAGTTTTATAATGCATCTTGTATTAAACTATATAACTATATTTATTAGATTATATAATTCTATAAATATGAAATTCTTACCCTTCTAGGTAAGAACATTAGGTGAGATTTATTTTATGCATTTAATTTTAAAAAGAATATTACCCATCTATATATGTATATTTTTGGTGTAATTTAGTAGAATTATTATATAGGTGGAGCTCTATTACAATTTTTTTTTGCCAAAATTAATTAAGAAAAATTGACGCAGCGCACGAACAAAAGAACAGGATATCACTAATTGTTCAAATCTCGTTATCTGAGAATTCGTTCCATTTTTTTTCTCTTCCGAAGAAAAATAGAGAACGGAAAGAAATAAGGTATCTCATTTTCGTCGGGTAAATATCTCTTCCGTAAGCTGCTAAAGCTAAACCCGAATTGCATAATTTGTGTGTAATTTACCCGGGGATTGATGTAAGTGGGTCCGGATTTAAATTCTTAGTTGATAATCGAAGTATTAGGTTTCTTTTTGGATAGAATTGTAACTAACTGCTCGAGTTTTCATCTCCGATTTCCTTGTTTTTAATGGGTATGGCTAAAGTAATTCGCAGGTCGTCTGCATTTATTTTTAGTATATTGTGTAACAAGGATAAAGTGAGATCAAGTAATGTATTTCTGTTTATGTTGGTATTTAATGATGTATTTTTGGGGTAATTGTTCGTCTGCTTATCGAGTAGTGATGTGTGTTTTATGTTTTACATTTCCAGTGAGTAGTAGTGCGCTTGAATTTGTTCATCGTATTGCGTCTGATAGATTCGGGTAATTCGAAAGCGGATTCTTAATGTTCGGGAATTGATTCTGTTGTGGGATTTGAACTTCGAAGTTGATCAGTAACGAACGTCTAAACTGCATTGTTTCATTTCGTTGTCTTGGGATCGGTGAAATATGATATTAAATGCTACTCTTATATTGTTTGCCATATGATCGACTTTGCAACACCTTTTGTTGTTTTGTCGAATAATGCGTTGGGTTAGGTGCTGAGTTATCCCCTTTCTGTACAGTATACCAATTCATTTATGGATGAAGGAAAATTTTGAGAGAAAGAAGAGATGAAAGTTGCTTTTGAGGGGCTGGAGGTACAATGACTGGAGGGTCATTGGGGTTAAGAGCGTCCGGAAGTTGTGGATCCTTGCAGCTACAGGCACAAAATGGAGGGTTACATCTCCAGAACTTATATTTACCTCGCAGATCTTCGAAGACATTCCTTACCGGTTATAGGGAGAAGGAAAGAATTCTGCCTTCTACTTTCAGATATTTGAGCCGAAAGAAAGTTGCAATGCTGATTTTGTCTGTTGTTGCCGTCTTGGCTTTTCTGACAGGATTTTTCACAGTCAATAAAGGTAGAATCAATGTATTCTTAGTTATTATTGTTTACTCGTTTATCTTAAGATTTTGCAATCGTATGGTTACTCAAGTATTAGTTGTAAATCGAGATAGCATGCAGAGTTACTATTTGAAGCGCTTCCCCATAATTAATGACGAAAAACATTCTTGGTATTATAGTTGATGCACTTCCGATTTTGTTATATGTTTGGTAATTTTGAGAAAGGATAGTTTTCTATCCGGTATTCTTCATCCTTCGCCTATTTTAAACTTTAGCTTTTCAAAAGCTGCTTATTCTAATAATTTTTATCATTCTCTATCTATTTTATATACACGTGATTTGTTTATGTGTTTCAGAGGATGATTTCGAGAGCTCTGGTTTGCCGTTTGATGCCAGATATCTTGAGAATTCTTATGTTGCACCATGGCTGTTGCCTGGAAAAGGAGCAATCTCATTTAATAGTTATTATATGACCAACAAAGTTTACATATGTAATGGCAGCACCGGTTGGAGTAGTCTCTTAAATGCTTCAGGGATGACTAACTCCTCTAATATAATTGCTGTCTTGACCAATCCATGCAAAGACTTCGCATTTCCACCCCCTCCTCCAGGTGATGCAAGGCGTACCGGTCCACGCCGTAAGTTCTATTTTATCTTTGCCTCTTCACTGTATTAACAGCTTAATTGCTGTCTACTGGTCAGTGTGGTTGGAAAGGAATAAGAGAATCCTCAAAGGATGTATGTTGAAGTTTGGAAATTAAAGTGCAATGTGACTCTCAAAGATAGTAGAGTTTAAGGACTTTTGATTGCCCTATTATTTGACACTGGATTATCAATTTTGTGTATTTCTAGTGTACTCTAATTAAACCGTACTACAGTTGACTCTTTTCTGAATAAAGGAAAAATGGGAAAGTTCGGAAATCAAAGTGCAATGCGGTTCTCAAAAATAGGAGAGTTTGAGGACGTTTGTTACTTGTTAGTCATATCATTTTACTGTGGAGTATCATTTTATAAGTTAGTTTAGTACTAGTGTGTCCTCTATTTGTTCCGTACTCTTTTCCCAATAAATAATAATTTTTTCTTATCTGATTTATCTTGTACCCCCCATCCCCCACCCCGAAAAAAGAATAATAACTACTAATTGCGATGAGAAAATAACTTCTTAACCAACTGAATCCAAGCAATGCTCAGGGCTTATGTTCTCTTTTTGCTGTATCAGATCAGATGCATTTTATAGATGCTCGCAGGCATTTGCCTAATTTTATTTACTCGATCTTTGTTGTCCTAGCATGCCCTGTATGCTATGTTCCCGTGGAGCAGGCCATAGCTCTTATGCCCAAATTTCCATCACCATCTCCTGTTCTTCGCCATTTGACTTATTTCTCTGAGGAGTTTCCACTCAAATCTCAACAAAACGGAGGCTCTGATTTTGGTGGTTACCCCTCTCTGAAACAGAGGAATGAGTCTTTTGAGATTAAAGAGTCGATGACTGTTCACTGTGGGTAGGCGTACTTACCTTCTTTCCATGCCCATGTTTTATTTTCTCTTTCCTTTTCGTTTTGAAGTTATATTTCACATTCATTCGTCAGATTTGTCAAGGGATGCAGACCTGGTTACAAAACTGCATTTGACATTGATGTGGCTGACCTTGAGTTGTTAGAGCAATCCCATGAGGTCATTGTTGCCTCTGCTATATTTGGTACAGCTGCATATAAGCTACATTTGAAGTTCAACAAATGTGTCTTTTCTGTTACACTGTTCATTTGAGTAATATAACTGCAGAACTATGGTCTGCGTACATGCTATCTGTTGTTTAAAATCTTCCATTGATATTTTCCTGTTTGTATATTTATGTACAGGAAACTATGATGTAGTTCAGCAACCAAGAAATATTGGTGAAACTGCAAGAAACAATGTTCCATTTTTTATGTTTATTGATGAAGAGACTGAAATATATATGAAAAATTCGAGCACATTGGGTAGTAACAAGAAGGTTGGACTATGGAGAATTATAGTTGTGCACAATGTTCCTTACACTGACTCCAGAAGAAATGGAAAGGTCTGGTTATTTTTGTTTTTCTCGATTTTGGTTTGCTCGATATCCAACTTTTAAATGATATGTTCGATCAGACCAGGTATTTGAGAATGCCAATCTGAAGTATTAATGACAAAGTTTTTTGTGCAATAACACATATTTAGCTGTTATGCACGTCTCTTTTAGAGTTCATCCATCTCTTTTGGAACATTATATCTTATAAATGTGTTTGTCTTATGGTTTCTTACCTTATTTCTTTCCGGTTTCAATTGCAAGCAATAATTTTGTACTCAGAGATGTTAGGAAAAGTTCTTATATCATCATTCAAGATTTCAATACTTGATTAATTGATTGTGACAGGTGCCAAAGCTTTTGTTGCATAGGCTCTTTCCTAAGACCCGATATTCAATCTGGATTGATGGAAAGCTTCAGCTTGTCGTTGATCCATACCAAATTCTTGAGAGGTATCCTCAATCTTATATCTATCAGCATATATTTAATTCGTTTTTCTGAATAACTAATAATATGTGCACGGTTATTGTACCTCTACAATCACCTGTCCACACTCATCAGATTCTTGTGGCGCCATAATGCTACATATGCTATATCAAGGCACTATAGACGCTTTGATGTGTTTGAAGAAGCGGAGGCAAATAAAGCTGCAATGAAATACGATAATAGTTCTATTGATTACCAAATTGAATTTTATAAAAAGGAGGGTTTGACACCGTACACAACTGCTAAGCTTCCTATAACTAGCGGTATGCCTGTGAAATAGCCTTTTTTGCATGCTTTCACTTCATGCATCAATTTTTATGAGAATTGAAACCTTTTCAGATGTCCCTGAAGGATGCGTGATAATAAGAGAGCATGTTCCTATCACAAATCTTTTCAGCTGCCTGTGGTTCAATGAAGTTGATAGGTTTACTTCGAGGGATCAGCTGAGCTTTGCAACTGTGAGGGACAAAATTGCTGCCAAGGTTAACTGGGGCATCAATATGTTTCTAGATTGTGAAAGACGCAATTTTGTTATACAGGTAGCTTTTATATCTCACCAAACGAAAGCATGTTGAGATCAGATTCTCTCTTTGATTTTCTTGAGATCAGATAGTTGTTTATTTATTCTAGGAAATATTAATGTTAGGCAAAGATATCTTCGTGCACTTGTTTCAAAGGAAAGATTCCAAAGGGTAGTATTATTGAGCTGAGGAGGCAAGGTCCTGACCAGTTTTTAGGATTTAGTCGCGATTGTTGAAATGATGCGAGGAAAGTCCATTGCAATTTTTATGTGGATAGGTTGAAATAGACTATCCCTCCATCTTGCAACTTCGTAGTTGGCCTCTTCTTATGTTAGAATGTAAATTGTCAAAGTGAATGAATCTGGGAGTAATGTAGAAACCTTTTGTGGTTTTGTTGTGCTGAGGAAAAGGGCCAGAATACCAATTTTTGTAAACAATTACTTAGAACTGTAGAGTTATGAATGTCTGCGCTTTAGGTTTGCTACTGCCCTGTTTCTCTGAGGTGTTCTTTTTGGTACTATGGCATTTCACCTTTTTAAAGTGATTTATTGTCTATAAATATCCACAGGCGTATCACAGAGATCTGTTGGAACAAAGAGCGCATTTGGCTCTTATAAGACCTCGGCCCCGATCCCGTCCTCAACCCCTTTCTCATCCTCCTCCGACCACACTTCACGACAAAAGCCTGCCCAAAAAAGGTGCTGTCCGACGTGGAAAGGACAAGAGACCCAGTTCCAGGAGGCGACGTAGAGCTCCTAAAACCAGAGATAACTTCGTTGTTTGATTTTTCACTTGTTTTGACAGAGGAGGAATTGTATAGTGTTTTCAGTCTGGTATTCGGCACGGCACTGATAGGATCATTTTTAGATTCTTTTCCTTTATGGTTTACTGACATATCTTTTTTGAGAGAAATTTTGCTCCAGCAATTGCCAACTAAAAACATATTTGTAAGTACTGTTCTGCCAATAATTTAGTTTCATTGTCTAATTTATCGTGGTGCTCGTTTTTAACTTAGTTTTACTAAGACCAAGCATAATGGTGAGAAAAAGAGGAAATTTAAAGCCAGGAAATTAATCGCGCTGTTTGAAGCTTTTTTAGGTAAAACCGCAGTCTTTGTACATGAGACATCGTAGTCAAATGTTTGTTAGATATTAATGTCTTTACAAATGTATTTTCTTGAAAGCAGGTCTCCCAACCTCATTAGCTCTATGTAGGCTCATCATACACACTCTGTCTTTTAACCAAGAATATTTTCTTGAAGCAACATCAAGATTTATTTAATGCAAACACCCACTCGGATTAATAACGTTGACAGTATTTATCACTCGGGCGAAATACTAGAGGTCACACTCGACAACTGTTTAATTGATTTCATTTGAAATTAAATTTATTCTGTTATCAAGATTTGGGATTCAATTTTATATCTAAAATTAAAGGAACGCATGGACAGAGACATTTGACAGTTGTAGATGTCGGCAGTTGTTATTTCGCAATAAATAAATCATCATGTATATTGGTGGGCCGAATAATCTTATCCGGATTCAAACCGGGTCAGAACTGTCCAAATTCTGTTCCGGATAAATATCTGAAGATCTGTATACCTGTACGTACGAACAATCCAGATGACTTCTCCCGGATGTGTATATGTGCAGAAAAATAAAGAGAGCTCCCCCCCCATTAATAAATTATGGTTTCTTGATATTCTTTAACTATTTCGAAGTTTTGTTCTGATTGATTTTGGATCCCTGTCTTCCGTTTTGGACACAAAAGGATTATTTGTTAATGGAAAGAATAGCGGCTAATTAGCTGTAAAAATAGACATTAACGGCAAAATCTGCACAAGGAACCCACCTTTTCCATTTTGCTGATAAAACTCTCCTTATTCCACCAATTATAATCCACATCCTTTATTTGCATACAAAAGCCTCAGCGTTTTGGACCCAAAAGCATTTCTTGGATCTGTCTTATTACTCTCTCTGCAGAAGCCTCAGTCTGGGATCTAGACCGGTCGTTGAACAGGTAATTCTCCATGTTCTTTATCCAAAATAATCTAATCTGAGTTATGAAATTGGGTCATTTCTTTATTTTGATTGGCTATATTTAGTCATGTGGGCTGGAGTTGTGTTTGTTTTGTTGTTAAAGTAAGATAGTGAAGGGGCCCTCTGAATTGCAATGAAAAATGTGAGATGGAATCCTGGATGGAGTTAATATTATGTTTGCCAAAAACTTCATATGTATTTTGTCAAAGTTTAAAAGGGTTCACGTTGATTATTATTTTCAGGCCTAAAATTCAAATTTTGATCTAGTTAGAAGAAAGAAAGAGTGATCTGTTGGGTGATCAATGGTGTCATCAGGTTTTTCCCTTATCTGTATGGTTCATTCTGTGGTGGCATTGTCATGTGGAGCCATGATGATGTTCTACAGGGATGAGGTGTTCGTGTTTAGCCATGGTAAGGAGCATGCTAGTAAGATTTTGGGGTCAACACCTCATGATCAGCTATTGATTCGAACATCTGATTCGTTTTCGGGTTTGCTTTTATTTGCTATTGGGTTCTTGTTATTGATGGTGGCCTTTGTGAAGGAAAAGGAGTTCCATGGGTTTTTTGCTAGAGGGTGTGTGCTTCTCCATATTTCCATGGCATTATGGAGAATCTACTTTGAAAGGAAGGTGGAAGATCTTGGCCATGATTGGTTGAGGCTGGTTGTTGGGGACATTATTTTAGGACTTTCATGGGTTTTCTTTCTTGTGTATTCATGGAGGGAGAAGTATGATTGATGCTGCCTTTACTGGAACAAAACAATTTCTTTTGCGGGTACAGGTATGGAATGAGAATTTTCAAGCGATATACACATTGTTTGAATCGGGAAGCATGAAGGAAGGCGATAAACATTTCTACTAAGAGATGGTCCGACACACTAGGGTTTAACCAGGTGCTTCATCTAGAAAACCACTTGAATTTGATAAAAATGTGGATAAATTTTTTCTCCTTTTTTTGATACAATGTTTTCCTTTTTAATTGTAGCTTGTATTTGCTGTAAATTTTGTTGAAATGGCAAAGCCTCACTCTGATCTTGATTCTCTCTGATATGCTTCATGATTCACTTGTCTATGCTCCTTATAACATGTTGAAGAAAGTCTTTCTGAATCATTTACATTAGTTTCCCTGGTCTGTCATGGAATGCTCTTTATCATTCTAGTTTCCATTTTTCTATTAGAAATTTGGTGAAATAATGCAACTCATATCTATCTATTTTGTTCTTGATTATATGATGTTGGAGAAGATTGATTTTTCTAATTTTTTGTTTAATGCATCATTATTTCCAGCTCTGCTTCCCTGAATGCTAATTAATGGTCAAGCTTTTAGCAGTTACAAAAGAAACTAATATATTACAATTTGAAACTCTACAGATTGTTATAGAAACAAACTGTTGACATATGACAATGTCCACCACAAAATACAAGTTGACTGAAGTTAAACGGCAAAATGAGGCAGAGCCAGTAATAGGCCCAATTCCACTTAATTTTGGGCTTCACTAAATCTATGGAATATGGCCTATTGTCTTGGGTGTTCAACAACTAGTGTGTATATGTCAGTATCTCCCTCAACGCATCAGTTTTAATTAAGAAAAATGCATCCATAATTTTTTGTGTTTTAAACCAGAATTTTGCAAATATGTTAAAATTTAAAAATCGCTGAAACTTGATATCTTTAAAATAAAAATAATCATGTCCATTCAAGAAAGACACCTTTATATATGAAGACTTTGATTAAAAAAAATTTAGGGTTCGATGGACCAAGCTCTTTCCCAACTAAAAAAATGTCATAAAATAATCAATTGAGACTATATAACCTTTTGATGTTCTGTCAAATGTCTTAGTTTTCTTTTCAGTTTTACTATATTTTATTTTGACTTTTCTAATTATTAATTTATACTAACTACCCAAATGGCAGTTTGTAAATGTCGTTTCAGAAAAGTTATTTTTTGTTGTTAATTGATTATTTCAAGGTTAGGATTTACCTTATTCTAGTTATTTCTAAATAAATGTTGATATAAACAATTGTATCATAAGTATTTTTTATTTATATAATATGTAATAATCATTTTTTGAAGAAATATAAATTATTAATATAATACGATAATAATATTAAAGGAAAAGTGAGGCACAGAATGTCCTCACTAAAATAACTTGAAGAGAAAGCAATAGCGTTAAAACCCCCATTCTTAAACCCTTGTACGATTCAGCTCTCCTTCCCCGTTTTTGTTTCAAGAAGAAAAATCAAGGTACTTTTCCGTCTTTATCTATTTACGTTGCCCTTTCTTTTCTAATTGAGTGTCTCCAAAGGGTTAGGGTTTGCAGATGGCTTTCTCTAGTTTTCTCGATGCTTCTATTCGCTTTTGGTTTTACCGTAAACGTTATTGAAAAACTTTGTTAAGTTATTCTGCTTGCTTTCAATTTTGATTTTGGTTTGTGCGATATTTTTCTCGGTTGAGAATAGCAGGGCAAGTCCGTTTTGTTGACAAGAGGTAAAGAAATCTCGGTAAAGTGATAGATTCTATGTCGAAAAATCTTTGATTGAAATAAAGCTGATGGAGGATCATAGTGAAATTCAGAGTAATGTTACCATGAAATGTGAATCAAGCACTCATATTGAGCTCTAGGTATGCCGGAATTTTGTTATTAGTTATGAAGGTCTGTGCAACTATGTGGGAAGTAAGTCGCGTTTAAGGCTTTTAGCTGATCGAGAATTCAGAAGTTTGATCAAGATCTTCATGTTTCATCATCTATTGAATTGTACATTGGGTTAGGGCATCCTCTTTTATAAGTAATCTGACGGAAGATGAGATGGAAGGGCCAATTGTTGGCAATGAATATTATTTATTCCAAGTGCAATCATCCAGAGAACGCAACATGTCCACTTCTTCTTTCTAATTGGTTCATGCTAGTACTAGAATGCCTTTTCTGGTAAGTTTTGGATTGTATATAGTTCCCTCGAACAATTAAAGAAATTTATTGATCTTCCAATTCTTTTCTAGGTTCTTACTTCATTCCATGTATAGGAACGTCATAATTATACGACGATTCAATTTTCAGTTCATTTCACCATTTTTTCTGGATTCTGTATCTACATATCAAACCTAAGCACTGCTCGCCTCTGTCATTGTCATCTCGAGTCAACATATTTAGCTAATTCTCTGTGCTGTTTTCTTGGTAGCTTCCACTGTAGATGGGTGCCGGATCTTCAAGTCAGAATTCAACCCAACAATCACAGGAAAGCCAATACACCGCAACTGATTCAAAGCCAAAGAAGAAAATATGTTGTGCTTGCCCCGAGACTAAGAAGCTGAGGGATGAATGCATTGTGGAGCATGGGGAACCTGCCTGTGAAAAATGGATTGAGGCTCACCGCAAATGCCTTCGCGCCGAAGGCTTTAACGTCTGATTTCTGATTAATCAACTTTTACAGTTGGAAACACTGTGATATGGCACACTAACCTTTGTAACTCATAAGTTACTAAAACTACTACTCAAAATAAAAGGGCATACTAAGAATTATTTTTTAATGCTCATCGTGATAGTGGTTCGTTTGAATTCCATTATTCATTGTGCCGTCTTTTTGAATTGCTACTATTAAGCGGAATGTCTGATTATTAGCAGAATTAAATACCTTGTTTCTCTGTCATACTTTTAACTTGATTTATTATAGCAGATTCAGCTATGCATTGGATTTGTTTGGGATTGCATTTCTTGTATATGCTCTTTTCCGAAGGTTGATGCAGCAATTTGTATTTAAAAACCGGAGATTGCAATCCTGAAATGTATTTTACTCTGCTAAGAGAAGAATATAGAGCTGAGGGGTTACCACACAGAATGAATAATTCCACATTTTGAAGCAGTAAATGTTTTGTATCTTCCTTAAAGTTCTTGAATTATACTTTGATCATGGCTTAGTTATCTCTAAGCAAGAATTCATGAGAGAGAGAGAGAGAGTAGTAATAATTCATGGAATAAGAAAAATTAAGAAGAGTACAAAGGGTCACTAGGACATGACTCAGACCATTAGTATAGGACAATGTAATATTACTTGGGACCAGACACAGACTAATTTATTGACTGAAGGAATATTCTAGTGTTCCCTTTGTACTGATGGCTATATGCTCTCAGTGGCCACAAGTGCAGTCAGTGCAACTGCAGCTGGAGCCGCACTTGCACTTTCCGTCGTGCTCTATGGCTGCCGGAGCATCCATCACCATGGTCTCCACGGTGTAGCTGCAAATTCAAACTAAATATCAATTCCCATTCGCCTACAATATAACTTGGTATCTGTAAGCAGAAGCAAAAGGGTACCTCATCTGAGTCTCAATGGTGTCGGCTGTGTAGCCCTTCTTCCTGCAGTTTTTCAGACAGTGTGTGCATAATCAGTCAGTATATTAAATTTGTTGCTGAAAGATAGCCATTCATCTCTCTTTTCAAGAAAACATGCACATAAAGCTAGAGTTGCTGCAAGAATATGAAACTCTTGCAATAAACTAACACTTACGTGCACTGAGACTTGTCAGCGCAGTCGCAGCTCCCACACTTGTCCGACATGTTTCTGGGGTTTGAATTAGAAAATGTCTGCTGTGTGAATTAACTTTGGTTGCTAATGTGTTCCTCCTCTGCGGCGGAGCTGCCTATTTATAGGTGGTGGAGGTATGGTCATGTGTGGATGAGGAGCACGCGATAAAAAGGATGATAAAGAATCTTTCCGACGGTAGTGGGACGGCTTCATGTCACCTTTCATTTTCCTTTTTGTGAGATTTGATCGGCTATTAATTTACTTCCTTTTCCTGTCTATGTGATTTTCTGTTGTATTATTATTCTATACTTGATAGTATTTGCTTTAGTAACGTTGAATGCATAGAAAATTATTCAGATTTCTCTCCATACATCATTTTGTTTAATGATAACATAAATACACTTGAGCTGTTTTATATTTTTATAGATATTGAAGTGCCTGAAACATTGTTCGTATTCCTCTCCATTCGTCATTTTTGAATCAATGATAAAATTATACTCACTTAATAATACTGGAATAGAGGAATTAGCTGGTTTCTCTTAATCAGTAAATTTAATGTTTAAGATGTATTAGGAAATCTTTTGACTCATATATTTCATTTAATCAATACTAAGTATGTGTACAATAATGGCTAAGAATATACCACAAGAGCCCATACAATTAAACACTTACAGAAATTTGATGGAAGATGAGACAGA
>AYJT01053604.1:0-10190 GCA_001278415.1 Ocimum tenuiflorum | reverse complement strand
CTACTAAGGAATAAAGGGGCTATTATTGGGAGTAAAAATCACCATGGCCCAAATTGTACTAGGCCCACTTAAAAGGGGCACATGGCACTACAAAGTCCATACACCAAGCGGGAGGATGACAATCACATGTCGACCCGAAAATCGGCCCACTGCATCGAACCAAATTTGGACCCGACCCAAATGGCTCAGACCCCCCGATATTTGCAGGAGCACCAACCTCACGTGGCACCACGATCCGGAAGGGCCTTACCCGCTAATCCACTCTTATAACTGACTCATTTTTCATGTATAAATAGATACCCGCCCCTTTGAGGGAGGGGTCACGCATTCTTGAGCAATAACAAGTAGTAGCCTAAAATTATGTTTCAATTTTATCTTTTTCTGAATTTTTACTTGCGATTATTTACGGAAAGTTCCTTGTGATCTCTATCACGAAAGTTCGAACCTCAACACTCACAAAATTCATTATTAATGTTGGATGATTATAATGTCTACTCTAAAATTTAAAAATATATTGGAATCCAAAATTTTTGACAAGAATATATTTAAGAAAATATTTTATCACATATAATTAAACTCATAATTAAAATTGCAAAATTTCGTAGCACTTAAATGTTCATGAGTTTTAAAATATTAAAATTTCACAATGATACCTTAATATGGATATCAGACGTTAGGCACCGAATGCTCAAATTGATTCTCATTGATGATATAGATATTTGTTTTCAAAATATGTTAATTTCTCTTCTAACTAAAATCCCACAACAAGTAAAATACAATCAAAGTTAAGAAATGTGCGAACAATGAATTAAAGTTCATTTAAATAATGTCCATGACTTATTTATTTATTCTCTTGTTAAAGTTCGTTAAATGTTTATGTGTTGTTCATTTGATTAAAATTATTGTAAATTATTATTCTTAAACCTAAAACGATCCTGCATAGATTTTCACTCACCAGAAGCCCAATGCAATACAGATTTCTTTGAAAAGAAATTAAATCAAATGTTGTGTGTTGATGATCTGTGTAAAGGAGGGCTACCTATTTATATTTTATACTAGGAAATATGAGCTCCTTGTTCAGATGAAAGGTCTAAAATTTAATTTTAGCAAATGCTTACAGATTTATAATGAAGATCATGATGATTTGAAGAATTGCATGTCGTTGGAATAAATGTAGATGTAAAAATCGTTTCTTGTATTTTCCATTGATGGGCTAGAGAAATGTAATTGATTCAATTATTGGGCTAAAAAATAAATTGTTAGCTTGGGCTTAATTTGGGTTGAGAATAAATAACTCTGAGCTTTAGAAATAATAACATGGGTAGCTTTATTTATAACCTCCGGATTATTCATTTTAGTCCCCACTAATAATTTAATCACAAATTATTTTTTAATTTGTAACTATTGAATCCTAAAAATATAAATTCTTAATATAATGTATGAATCTGTTTGAAGCAATCCATTACTGCGGACCTATTTCACATTTGCAGGAGCGACATGTTCGATAATGTTGCTATCAGTGAGGTTATCGACATAAGCGCCACTGCCTAAATCTATTGGGACCATAGTCGCAATAATCGGAGCCGGAGTGTTGCTCCCGTGTGAGTTTTCGGAGTTAAAGAAGGGTGTAAATATCTTTTCCTATAAAATTTATATATTAATTATACTCGGGTTTATAAGCAGCAAAAATGTAAAATGGGGTTATAAATAAAATAACACGTACAATGAAAGTGAATGGTAGGCTTTAGGCCCACTCTAGCGGACCTTATACGTGTCAATAAGCCCAACAGTTACCTTTTCATTAAATAATCGTAATTGTGCCCTACGTTTCTTCCATTTTCATAATTTAATAATAGTGTTGTATTTTATTGCTATTGATTCAGTAAATACAATCCCTTGCTTAAAAAAAAATATTCGCTTGCATGATCACAAATAGTAATGTTGGGTTTTTTTCCAGCAAAATACTTTATTATAATGTTACACTGCTTGAATGATTGATATGTTCACTGATTAATGAAGATAAATCATACTCTTATAAAGAAATATTTTATCATGATTTATCTCTATTAATTATACATGTGTCAATTATCCAGACAGCGTAATACATTGTGTAACACCTTTGTTTAATATTTGAACATCGAATTGTATTATTTATAATCTTGTAATGTAACCACTTTGTGAGTTATAAATAGTCGAAATATTTGTGGAAAATATATCAGATGAGTTGAGAATTGAGATGTTTGAAGGTGTGATTTTTAATCATGCCTTCTTGGGGGTTAACTTTTTCGCTCGGCTCCATCCTACAACCGTCACTTCCTCTTTTTATTCATCTTTTATTTTTCCTTTACCCTTTTTTTCTACTTCATTGAGTTTTCAAATTGGAGGGTTATATTCAAATTTTCAGTGGTTTATTTATCATTTCTAATGTTTAATTTTTAGTTTTGATATTTTGATTTCTGAGATTTACTTTTCGGGTTTATTTATCATTTCTAATGTTTAACTAGAAAGGAAAAGAAAATAGAATAAAAGGAGAAAATGGTTGTAAATCGAATCCTCCGATAGATCACACATACAAAATAATATAAAGAAAGATACCAAAGTAGAAACATCTAGAGAAAATATAAGATCTTTAGTCATTTATGTATATAGAGATTTACAATATTATCATAATATATAAATACACAATTCTAAGATCTATAGAGATATGATAACATATATGTTGTATATTTCTTAGGATAAGATCCAAGTAATGTCCACATAATAAGTATATTTATAACATTCCCCCTTGGACATTACTTCGTTATGTTCATGCGTCTTTAAAAACCTTGTCAAAAACCCAATGGGTAAAAGAAACGAGAAAAAGAGTACATGACATATGTATGCTCATATGTTGCACTAGATGTCTCGTTAAAAATCTTCACTAAGAAACCTAATGGGACAAAACTTAGTAAGAAAAAAAGAGTGCATCTATTGAGCCTACCAGGCTTAATCTTCAGGATTAATTTGTGATTAACGCTCCCCTCAAAATAACAATATTCAAAATCAATAAATTTTCAATATCATAAACAAATTGCTCAAATATAGATGGAAGGAGAGACTTTGTAAATAGATCTTCCATATTTATCACAAAATTAAACCTTTAAATAATAAGGGAAATATGCAATTCTATCACAAAGTATAGCCAATTATGCAATTCTATCATAACCTATTTTTGTTATGCAATTATTCCCAAAGTTTCATTTATCAGGTAATTTTATCCTCATTAGTTGACACCGTAAAAAATGTGCTTATGTGACTATTAATCTCCATATTTTCAGTGAGTAACAAAAATTATATTGCAATAAAGCAAAACGATGTCGTATTTCATTATTTAGACACTCCGTCGTCTAATAGAGTAATCAAAAAAAGTAAATTCTGACCCCAAAGAGTTTCTAAATAATAAAAAAATAATGTCGTTTTGTTTCGTTGCAACACAATTTATTGGTAGTCACTGAAAACATAAAGATTAACGGCCACATAAGCACATTTTTTACGATGTCAACTAATGAGGATAGAATTACATAATAGGATAGAATTACATAATAAATGAAACTTCGGAATATAATTGCATAACGAAACCAGTTTAGGATATAATTGCATAATTGACTATACTTGGGGATAGAATTGCATAATGATGGTCCCAAATAAGAGATAGATAATATGTGGAAGCGTTAGTCTATGAAATTAGTTGCGGAAATGGTGAGCTTAATTTTATCTCAGCTAACTTAGGAGTAAGTCAGTTGGGTTTCTTAAAGTTGTTGTCGAGTAGGTCAGTTAGGGTTTATTCTCAGTTATATTCCAGCTACTATGAGGCAGCTGGGTTTTAAACACTTAGCAGAAATGTAAGAAAAACTATAAACAGCCATGAATATTTATAGAAGTTCGGATTTAATCAATCCTACATCCTTTCTTCCTTCAGATGAAGGGAATCCACTAATCTTTGTTATAGACGGTGTTTGAACACGGTTTACTACTAGGATTCTTCTGAAATGGAGAGCTTTAATGCTTTCAGTCGCAGGCACGACTAATTTTTGAAGCTTTACTGAAGTCTGTCTCTTAGGCTTCTTTCATCGGCAGGTAAAGGTTTCAGTTCTCTTCAGAGCATGAATCAGGTTGATGGGGATGTTCTTAGATAAGAGTCTGAGAAAGGTCTCAGAACCCTTCACTGTAAACAGCTTTCAGATCGCCGATAGGTCTCGAGTTAGAAACTCGAAAAGCTTTGCTTTGGGCAGATGGAGATTCAGTAGTTTTCTCTCTTTATTTTACTCCACTATTTATACTCGTCGGATTTGAATAGTGTCATTGGGAGGCAGGTGAACGACATGGCGTGAATAGTTAAATCCATTGTCAGAAGAATAGAGTTGTTGTAGTGCTTACAACAGGTTTTTTCAGAACTTCATCCACCGGTCCGTCAGCTTTTTGGTTATGGACCGCTGGATAATACCTACTGTCAAAATGTCTTTTCAGGAAACATTTCGAAAGTCAACTCTGAGTATTCCTCTTTTGTCTCAATTGTCTAAAAGACCACTAGGCTGATCTTCTGATTTGAAAAGGAGAGATTCCTCGGATGTCGGCTTTTCTTTCTGGAAGTCAGCTCTGGAGTAAATCTTGTCTTTAAGTCAGCTATCCGTTCTGAGAGAACTGCAACTGGATTCTTTTCACAGTTGAGATGCTTCAGTTGTGTGTCTTACAGCTGGGATGACATAGATGTGGTTCAGTTACCGCAGTAGAACAAGATCTTCTGAAATATTCTAAGTCTTGAACTTTCTAGCTTCAGCTCTCCACGAACCTATGCTATTACAATTCAGACCTATAAAATATTACATGCTAAGATTAGTTCTATACTACAGATATGGTTTCTTACATCATCAAAATATTCTAATTCCTAACAATTTTCCCCTTTTTGATGTTATCAAAATCATGTGCCGCTGAAACAAAAAATTGGAAGAAGTGCAGGGAGTTACAGATTTAATTCCCCCTAAACATGTTCTTCCTTAACTAATCTTTTCTTATCATTCCTCAAAATATTACAAGTGTTAAATAGCTTGTTTTTAGAAATATAAATGCTTGGAATGTAGAAGATTGTGACAGCTGACACTGATTGCACTATATGTGCATACCCAGTTGTAGCTATGCAAGAACAAATAATCTTTGAGACAAAAAGTTATTGTCATTCAAAGATGAAGTCAGTTGTATATATTTGATCAGATTACATTGTACATATGATAAGAAATTAAAACAAGTGCAATGTAATAAAAAGAACTAACTACATCTAGACATTCAATTGGTCTCTCCTTCCTTGTGTTTTTTCCTCTTTGGCTGCCCTCTTCCTCTTCTTTTTCTCCTTAGCTTCTTCTTCTTCTCTTACTCTTCCAAATCTCTCTTCAGCCGCCATTCCTCCCCCTTTCTGATAGCATCAGACATAAGAGTCATGCTTTGAGTAAGGGTTTGCAAGCTTAGAAGGATTAAGGGATCAGAGTTGGGTTGAACTGGAGTGAGGGCAGTAGATGAAGCTGAAGGTTGAGAGTGAGCTACTGCCTCAGATGAGAGAACTAGATCCAGACTAGGTGTAGATGTAGGAGTTGGTTGCACCTCTGGAAGAGCAATCTGAGAGGGATGTAAAGGTTGAACTTGAACGAGCTGGAGAGGAGTAGCAACCAGCCAGGCCAGGATGGTCACCTCAAGGGGAGGTACAGTGATGGTTGGGACCAAAGATTGCTGAGGTTGCACTCTGGAAGTAGCAGACGACGGATCCTTAGGAGTATGATCAGTGGAAACTGGGGATTGCAGAGGATCCTCATGTTCAATAGGCAAACCATCGCCTACATTCAAGTCAGGCAGAACTGACTGAGCTTTATACACAGAGGCTGGAATGTCCTCGGAAGGAGGCGGAGGAGGAGGATAATCATGTGAAAATTCTTCCGTATCAGCTGAGGAGCAGCAGGTCTCAACTCCATCCTTCCTGATATCAGCTTCTGCAGCTTTCGAGGGAGAGGGAGGCTGCTAAGTATATGTTTCTTTGATGAGAGTGGATAAATGAGTTGAAGTGGATGAGGAGAGAGAAGGACTAGTTGGCTTAGACTCAGGCTGGGCTGTTTGGACTGAGATACGACAGACTCATGGGATAAAGATTGTTGAGAGAAGGTCTGTCCGACAACTGGAACTGGGTCCGAATGAAGGATGGGAAAAACTAGTACATAGATCAGGTCCTGGGCAGCTGGGGATTTTAGCTGAGGAAAAGCTAAAGTCTGATAAGCAACGTGGAAGTCACAAAGCTCTTGAACCCTGTTGAGAAGTTCATTCCTTTTGATAGGTCAATCCTCACGGATCTGGGCCCACTCCTTCACCCACCTTTCTTCATTCTTCCAGAATGTTGCCCCATTCTAGTCAACAGAATGACCATGTCCTCGAAGTCCACAAAATTTCACCGGTAAAGTACTTCTGGACTCGAAGGGCTTTTTGCAGAGTCAGCTGGACGTAAGGATCCTCACGTCGTCCAACTGCCTCAATGATGTCTTAAAGTTTGGATCCAGCTGAGCTTTCTATCAGGTCCTCTACCTCGTTGCTCCACTTAAGGATGTCCTGATTTTCTTGAGAGTCAGGGCGAAGGGGTAGGCAGAGCTCTTCTATCCATTGGCAAAGATAGTGAGAGCGAGGAAATCCGGAGGTAGGAATGACTCCGGTAGATTCCAAGGTGTGATCGATGGAGAATGGGTTGTCCCTCAGAAATGATGGGGACCTTCACTGGGATAGCTGGATTCACCAGCTCCGGAGGGAGGAAGACCTTGGTTGAGCATCTCCTCAATGGAGGAGTCAGTACTGTTGCTGAGGGCAGAAGGAACTATCTTCTCAACTGGCTTCTTGATGATAACACTTCCAGGCTTCCTTGGGAAAACTGGCTTCCTATTAGCCGACTTTTTCTTTGCTGGTTGTTTTCCCTTAGCCTTTTGAATAGCTGCCTCTCTTGCAGTTAAGGTCACAAGAGACCGTTCCTTGGCTGGAGTGTTGGCCTGCTTACTCTTGATGCTAGCTAACTGCATGACATCTTCCATGTCAGCTATAAGGGCGTCAGTTGTCTTTTTCTTCTCAGTTCATGCTTCCTCAGCAGCCTGAGATTCAGTTGGAGGAGGGGGGACTCTTGTGAGCATGAGCTGGCCCCTATGTGGACTCGGAGGGGGGCTAAAACCCTTGTCAGACGATTTCTTCTGGGATGGTCAGACTGGTCTAGGGGCCTTTGGGTTCTGAGCTGGCTTCCTGGTGAAGGAAGGCGGAATAAAATCAAAAGAACCCAATTCTTCTCCTGGCCCCACTGTCGGCATCATCTTTTCGAGAAGATAGCCGATGATAAGGCCAAACTGGATGTCTTTTTCAAAGACGTAGATTTCAGAAATGGATGCATTTCAATCGACATTTTCGAGCATCTTGCTGAAGACAAAATCCGCCCTATTTGCCCAGATGCCATCATCAATGGCCATCATGGCCTTGTACTTCTTGGCGAACAGCTCCGGCTTGGTCCCTAGATCACACATGTCTAGGAGAAGGGCATATTTGTGGCTGAGGGAACCTCTTGGGGGCCGATGTGACAAAACGAAGAACAGTGGCCTTCTCCAGCTAGGCCACAAACTCCTGATATCCTTGAGGATCATCGTCAAAATGTTTCTTCAGAACAGTGAGGTTCAGGATCTTGTTTTTCTGAACCTGTAGCTGGCGATGTTCGGCGTTGGTGAGCTCTCTCTTGCCCTCCTTCACAATAGTGACAAGAGTAGTAAGAGGGACGACTTCAGGAATTTTCTTGGGAGTTTGAAATTGGGAAGCCATTGAAGAAAATAGGATTAGAGGATTTATGAGATTTAGGAGCGTTTATGGGATATAAGGGCTCAAATATGATCGAGAATGGAAAATCTTAATCGGATAAAGAAAATCCCCTCATATAGGTATTTTTGGAAAGGATTGGAGGGCTAGATTAAAAAGGTTGTTTGTATTCAACGGTCCGGATCAGCCGTCCTTTGCACAGTGCAGAGGCAGTTTCTGACTTGTTGAATGTGCGCGGTCACTTTTACACGTGGCAGTTCCTTATTAGCTAGTTTTGCGGGCAAGTCTCATTGCATTAAGTGTGCATTTATGTCATTCAAATTTGAATTAAATGACGTAAGTGCGAGAGAAATAACTTCTTCGAAAGGTTTTCCCCTAAGTATGAGACTCCTGGAACTGAGAGCTGGGACTCAATTCAAGCACTGTCAGCTGAGTTATTGATAGCTAAACATGTTCTGAGCTAACCTTTAACATCCTTCAGCTGAGAGCTGGGACTCAGCCAAGTGCTCCGTACTAAGTGACTGACAACTGTTAAGACATCAGGCATCCCACTCAGAGTGATCAACCCAACAACAAACAGAATCCTTAGTCAGTTCTTAGTAACACAACTGAGAGCTAGGACTCAACTGACAAACTTAAAAAAAAATTATATAACTGAAAGCTCGTACTTAGTTGCCCTTCCGCTGAAATTTCAAAAACTGATGGCTGAGAGCAGGGACTCAGCTTTCCTATACTTTAATCCTCTCCTTCAGCTATTATATCCAGTTCCAATAGACCTAGTTGTAGACACAACTCCTTGAATTTGGACTCCTGAAGTGGTTTGGTGAAGATATCAACAAGTTGATCCTCAGTTCTGACATAAGCAATCGACACATCCTTCTTTTCAACCTTCTCGCGGATGAAATGAAGTAGAATGTCGATGTGTTTTGTCCTTGAATGATAAACTGGATTCTGCATGATAGCTATAGTACTATTGTTATCGCAAAATATCGGAACTGGTTCAGTTGAAATCTTGTAATCAAGTAACTGCTGCTTGATCTAAAGCAATTGAGCACGCCAGCTTCCTGCGGCTACTATTTAGCTTCAGCTGTGGAGGTGACCATTGAATGTTGCTTTTTGTTGAACCAAGAGATCAGCTTGTGACCAAGGAACTGACATGTTCCACTGGTAGTCTTTCTATCGATCCGGCAACCTCCAAAGTCTGAATTTGAGAAACCTTTTAGATCCAAACCATCATCTCTAAGGTACCAAAGACCAAGAGTTTCAGAACCCTTTAGATATCAGACAATCCTTACAGCTGCATACATGTTTGATTTCTTTGGATTGGTTTGAAATCTCGCACAAACTCCAACTGCATAGCTGATGTCTGGACGACTAGCAGTTAAATATAGCAGGAATCCTATAATTTCCCTGTAAGCTGTACGATTTACAGATTACCTTCTTCATCGAGTGTTAGCTGAGCACTCGTACTCATTGGAATCTGTAAGGTCTTTGTTTTCTTCGGACAATATTTCTTGATCAGCTCCCGATTATATTTCTGTTGATTTATGAATATCCCTTCTGGCATTTGCTTAAGTTGAAGTCCCAAGAAATAGGACATCTTGCCCATCATGCTCATCTGAAAATTTTCTTGCATCAACTGAGCAAACTTTTCATGCATAACTGGATTATTCGAGCCAAAGATGATGTCATCAACATAAATCTGAACTAACAACATATTTCCATCATCTTCAATATGGAAGAGAGTTCTGCCTAGTCTTTCTTTCTGACCATGCTTCAACAGAAACTGGGATAAAGTCTCGTACAAAGCACTGGGAGCTTGTTTTAACCCGTAGAGGGTTTCCTCAATCGATACACTTTGTTCCCTTATTCGAAACCTGGAGGTTGTTCCACATACACTTTCTCGGTCAGCTCGCCATTCAGGAAGGGACTCTTCACGTCCATATGATAAACGATGAAGTGATGGTGAGCTGCGTAAGGTAAAAATAGTCTGATAGCCTCTATCCAAGCAACTGGTGCGAAGGTATCGTCAAAGTTGATTCCTTCACATTTGGATACCAATCTTGCTTTGTTCCACGTGACAATCTCGTTCTCATCTCTTTTATTCTTGAAAACCCATTTGGTACCGATGACCTTCTAATGATTTGGACGGTCCACCAGGTACCGTACATTATTTCGGATGAATTCTGCAAGTTCCTCTTGCGTTGCAGAAATCCATTCGGATGAAGTTAGAGGTTCCTCCAGGTTTGAAGGCTCTATCTGGGATAAGAAGCAACTAAAGAATGCTTCCCATGATCTCGTGTGAACTGGATCAGTTATATCGTCAAGAATATCTTCAC
>AYJT01053599.1:0-12143 GCA_001278415.1 Ocimum tenuiflorum | reverse complement strand
AGGCCAGCATTTGGGCGATCCAGTAGAAGACAGCCATGGGAACAGAGATATGTCCTCCCACGGCCATTGCAAAGGTGACGGCAGGATTGACATGGCCGCCGGAAATGTTGGAGGCGATGTAAACGCCCACTGATAAAGAGAAGGCACTGGCAGCGGCGACGGCAGTCAGAGAGGCCGGGTCGGACGCGGCGGTTGGCGTCATCTTCCCTGTAATGAAACCGTACATCATGCATTTGAAACTTGGTGAAAAAAGGAATGGAAATAAGGCCTACATGAAGAGGTGGCGGCACCAACGGAAGCAAAGACAAAGAGGAATGTGGATATGAACTCTGCGAGATAAGATCTGAGAGCAATGGGTGTGAAGGAGTGCTCTAGCCGGGATTTAAGCGATGCCATTGGAGAAGTTGACGACATTTCTAGGAAGATTCTGGTGAGTGGTGTGTTTTAATTTATTCTTGTTTCTGATAAGGGAGGGGAAGTTATGCGAGGGGATGCAACTGTTGGTGGATTCAAGTTACACGCTATCAGTTATTTTGTTTATTTTTACCCGCCAGTTGTGAGTTCAAACCAACATCTCTTAATCATGATTTCACTCACTTCACATTATACTTTTTGTATTTGAATAGCAATTTATGCATGTATGGGTGTGTGTGTGATTCACCATTCTAAAATTGGGTAATAGAATTAAAGCTTCATGCAAGTGTAAATGTACTTGGACAAAGCTCAAATTACCCTAGCAGTTTTGACACAAACGACATTCAAGAATGTGTAATGTCAATTGTATAATTTTATATTTAACTAGGATGAAAATCAATAAGAAATTATGAAAGAACAGACGAATTCAACTCTAGAAGGTATAATAGTGATTATGTGTTGGTCCTATAGAGCTTGCATCTCAACTTGCACTTGATCGGTTCCATTCGCAGAGGTTGATGCCGAAGCATGGCCATCATCGGCAGCTTTCATTTCCTGCACCAGAGGGGGGTGGACTATGGTCATTGGCATGACAGAGTCCTCTGATAAGCGCGACTTCATCTCCCGATGCTCCTGGCACAAGGCGCACCAATGCGTGCAGCAGTGCACCATGCAAGGGTCACACGGCGAATTCTGCATGCCCATCAATAACCCTAAAGTTAGAGATAAATCACCCTATCCTTTATAGCATATTATCACGGCTAAAACAATCAAAGCTTTGCTATGCACAAAGAAAATTAAGAAAGGAGTACAAACAAGAATAAATCCTCTTTCCTACTCCCCTCCAAGACTATTTCTCTCCCTCGAATAGTAGGAGGATATAAAATTGTTAATCAACATATGCTATTTCCCTGCAAGTCTTATTCAACATAAAGTAATTTTTTATTTATAAAGAGATGCTTCCTTGTACCGGATGCCACTGACAGTATTGCAGAAGGTTTTAATGCTAACAAAGCTCTAAGCAGTATTTCCTTGTATAAACCCCCATTAACATTGGATACCACTACACTGCTGAAGGTTTTAATACAAGCACAGCACAAAGGTTCATTGTGCCAAGTCACAGAATTTTAACCCTAACAAGGCTTGATACTATGAGCAGAGCGCCAAGGCAATTAAAACTAAGGAACAAGAGCTGAATCTGAAACCCATGATTGTTAACAATATTTTCATAATCAAAGAGCTCAATTTTCAACATTCATTCACAAAAACAAATACTGCAGGAATTATAGCTTCTTAAATAATGATGAAATAAGAGAGTAAATGTCTAGGTGAGGATATGCATAATTTTATCCAGGTAAAACACCATCATATTCTTATAAGTACAACGGCATAGCAATTTAATCCTATAAAAGCGCAGAATTTTAATACTTTTTGCCAGCAAACTTAAATTGGCTTTTTCCTAGAGAATGTTCTTAACAAGTTAGACAAAATTGACAAATATTATATCAAACTTCAATTTATATATGGAGATGAGATGAGAATTATGTGTTTTTGTGTAGGTTTTATCAAAATTGGGTATGAATTAAACATAAACTTGATGCCACAGCACCACGAAATGTAATATTTCCAACACTACTAGAGAAAAATGACTAAAATAGACACTTCTAGAAAATTTTAGGACTATTTATTAGATTCCTGTGACATATTGGTGATGGGTATAAATATACTGCAGCTTAAGTAGTAAAATCTTGTGCTATGAATGCATAAGCAGGTAAAGAATTGACGACCTCCATAATCAACCTATTGACGGTAGAGGATGCTTTTTACAGCTGCCAAAAAAGGACTAATGCAAATGCTTTGGATATATGCATGTGTAGATAGTGGTATAAGAAAAACAAATAAGTCCATGCCCTTGCCTAAATCAAATGTGGTTCCTTTATAGTCTACCCAGTAAGAGCAGCGACGAGGTAATGAAAATAGAAAAAAAAGAAAAGGTTCAGATAGTTTTCTTTCTAGGAAGCTTGCATTATCAGGAGCCGTTATGTGATGCCATGGATCAAAAGTTATTTTTCTCAACTATCATACAATCTTTGACTATAATCTAACAAATTGATCATGCTACTCCCATAAATTACCCTCAAATGGTTACTCATCAATATCTGAAGACACAAGAGAAGATTCTTACCGATTTTGTGGTTTGCTATTCACTTACTAAATCTTTGAAATAAAAAGGTTGATGTTCACCGAACATTTTTTCCCCTCATCACAACTTTCAGATACATATTGGCACAGGAACAATTTCATTTTACATCCCATTAAATAAGAAGAAATTGAGATCACCTTGAGATGATATTTCTTCTGCAACGATTGCCTCACTAGGCCAGTGTATATCCCACACATCCACCAACTGAAAAACAAACCCTCACAAATGAGAAATGTGGTCCTTGGGTCAATAAAACCATGTAGAGCAGCAGTTGCTGCAGCGAAGGCAAGGCCACCCTCTACAAAGATGGCATGACAAATGCAAGGTCCAGTCCATGGAGTATCTTCTCTCAGTTGTTCGACATTCCGGCCAAACAGAACACATGGGCAAAATAGCCCTGTCCTACCTATTGCAGGTTAAAGTAAAGAGAAATGAGTTTCAAAATAGTAGTGTGACTAGGACCTAGATGAATGAATTGGGGCAATGGGCACTTTAATATACAGTGAGATATCAGTCTATAGCCTTGGAATATATTACTAATCTATCAGTGACAAAGTTCATTGATAATTTACCACACATGTATTTTAATCAATTCAAATCATAATGTTTTATAACAAAATCAGTTATATCGTATTTGAGCTCCAAGAGTATTTAGAAAACAAAAGAAAATGCACTGCTAGAGAAATAAAAATAAAATTTATATGAACCAACCTAACTTACTTATCATACATTAACTTAAAAATTATTATCATTCAGTGAGCTTACTAAATATACAATAAATAAGTTCAAATACAATATATTAGCAATATACCAACATTGAAGTATTTAATGAATTTATAATAGAGTGATCTGAGGAATATTGAACAATTTCAAATTCTAATAAACTTATTGTCTTCCTCTTCCAAAAAGTCCTATGAATAGTAAACAGAAGAAAATGGGACTTTTTGGTGCATTTCAAGACAATCAGTCAATAGCATTGAGACCGTATATAAACCTCTGTGGTGCATTTACAATCCAATAAACATGCATATAATTAACTAAGTGCATGTATAATTCAATAAACTTATATAATTAACTAGTGAACTCATTACATTCTATCAATTTAAATAATAAATATGAATAGATACAAGTGTATTTTCATGTATCCCAATCGAAAGCTAAGGCTGGATGGGAGACATGACGTGTTGATGGCATTGTTGCATAATTTGTTGGTTGAGGAACCTATGTTGTACCGGAAGTTGCCCTTCCCTTTGCTTTCAAAAGTCCAACACCTTGACTCACATCCTAAGCAACCCAACAAACTCACTGCTGCTCCACTCGCATTTATTCATCACCACTTATATCTACGGCAGCCTTGATTAAGACTAACCTCCACCCTCGAAACACTCCACCTCATTGGTGCAGTTTCTGAGATTTGGACGCAAATGAGGTGGGCCGGGGGTAAGAATTGCTTCCTCACCCCCATACATGTTTAAATTGGGGGTGGAGTGACCTTGTGGGGAAAGTGTACCCGATATATAATTCTATTAACAATGATAAAAGTTTAAGCAAATAAATAAAATAAAAACTATTATAGATGAATAGAACCTAGGAAATGATCAAATACGAACCAAACCATTTTTTAGGAGCCAGAAACCAATTCCAATCATTGATTTGGAGATTTGGATGACTGAGATTTTGCTGAAAAGATGTGGTTGCAGTTTTGTACTAACTTTGAAAAGCATTTCGGTGGAAGTAAATAAGTATTTTTACATTGTTGTCATTTTGTTTTCTCCAAGTTAGGAATGAAGCAATAAGAACCTTTATACTTTGATTTTATTAGAATTACAGGTAAAACATTTTGAATTGGTAATTATAACATATAAGGAAGCAATTGTCTACAGTTATTCTTATACTTTAGAAATTGAATTCTCTTTCAGCGAACCGATAATAACTTACAACTTTCTGGATCTTCTGTGCAACCAAATATCCCAGTAGTCCAAGGTTCATCAGCAGGAGCTTGGTAGCTTTCAGGCAGCAGCTGCCCACATTCATTGCACTTGTGAACATGCAACTACAGAATGAACCACAATAGCTTGTTAATGATTAAATATATAAAAAGTAAATTAACGTTGCACAAACTGTCAAAATTGAGTAGGTATTAGTAAAAAATATTGGGCACAATGATTTATGCCAGGATCAAATGTTGATCTAGACAAATAACTACATAATTTATTGGATGAGTTAAACTGTTTTAACCAATATGGTTCAGGAAATAGGAATCCCAAGGATTATCAATACTATCTCACCAAAATCAAACCAACAACTAATGAACAAATTAGACAAATTTTGACCTTACATAGAAAACAAATTCTTAACCTTGAAAATAAATACTCGCCAAAAAAACTCTTAAATTTTATAATAAAGCACGCATATTGGATCATAGAAACACTATGAATAATAAGCTGGCAGCAATTTTGAAGCTTGTAATTGTAGCAAGGGCTGGGTCTCCCCATTTATTGCGTGTTGTAACATATAAGGATTCTACTTTCACTATCAGTCACTGTGTACATGTGCACAATCCCACCGGTTCGTTCTGTTCTTACACACTCCACAAGTCCTTTTCTTGTAACCAATGCAGACAAATGTTCTGTTCTTTAGCATAAATAACAATAGCTTGTGATACCTATAAAATGAACTCCCACATGGCAATTAGTAACACCAAAAAGTTGTGAAATTGAGCAACCATATAGGTGTCAACCTTGCCATTAAGTTCTAGGGACCTGTATCAATCAATAGGATTTCCTATTTCAACACCTTTTTTCCAGGGAATCCCTTAAAAAGCTAGTACTCTATACATTATAGTTGAATAAGCAAGAAAGTAAAACATAATTACTTGAAAAAAGAACGGTTTTTTTCTACACCAGAAAACTCCTTGTGCTACTCTTTGACTTGGATACGTGAATGTGCCTCACAGGGCTAACATTCAAGTAAAAACAAGGGTTTCAAGTGCCCAAGACTGTTTCTGCACCATAAGTGTTTTCTCTGGCAACTAGAATAATGGGACAGCAAAAAAGTTGTTTCCTGGTCAGCGGATAAATAGGTACACCAAACAGGATCCAATCACATGATCGAAACACCCCACACAAACAAGAATTCAAATGTTTCAGATGAACCTAAGATCTCCGTCCATAGCTGCATTGCCTGCTCCGAGATGAACCCAAATAACAATCCAAAATCTTTACTCGATCTTTTGGAGAAAACCTTAAAGATAGATCTACAAAAACAAAACCATCCCAACTGAATCACCAGAAATCCCTCCCCCCAACGGAAGGCGCATCAGAGATGGATCCATCCAGGTCAACCATTACACACAAATATATTACTGCACATAAAAAAAACAACCTGCAAGTATGCGCAGACAAGAAAACGGAGGCATAAATCAAACCTGAGGCACATCAATTGGCTGGTTGAGCTCGCCGGGTTTAATGTCCTCTAGCGGCGCATGATCCTTTGTCAATTTTACATACCTTGAGGGGTGATCCTCCGCCATTTCTTCAAAAACAAAATCAAAGCAAGTCAGAAAAGGTCGCAATAACACCAATTCAAGCAAAAGTAAAACAGATCCATTCTAGTACATACAGTCGGTGTGCTTGTAATGGGAGGAGATGAGAGTGTGAGGAGTCAACTGGTGTGGAGTAAGAGGTGGGTAAAGCAAAGCAATTTATTGAGTTTAGCACTGCTGGAAATTGGCCATCGAAGTTTCGGGTCCAAAGTCTGTTTATCAGCATTAAAAAGACTTGACTTGCTCGAGACGAGGTTTTCGGTACCGTGTCTTTTTTATTTATTTATTTTTTGAACAACTGTTTTGCTGTGTATTTTTTTTTTGAATTGGTGTAATTTTATATTTAAATGAGTGTTACTCCTTTTCATCTTTTTTTAGACAGGTGTGAATGTATATACAGAAATATAATTCTATCCTTAATATTTTTTGAGAAATTAAATGAGCATAAATAATCTATTGTTCATTAATTAATCCTTTTCGTTTATTTTCATCCAATTTAGTGGATTTTTCTGTAATATAAAGGTAATTAATTAAGATTACGTACAATGCAGGTAGTATCTCTGTTGTTTTAATTAAATTGATAAAATTGTAAATAATATTAATTTTATATATTTTTAGTCACTTATTTGTATAAAATATAGCATGATTATTTTTTATATATACTACAAATTAATTAATTTTCAGATAAAAATTAATCTTTATGATAAATAGTATCTGAACTTATATTAGTACATGTCTATCATTAAATAAACCATATTTTAATAAAATATTTAATATATTCTTTTAAGTTGTTTATGTCATGTGTCTTGCATGTTGTATCCATTTTTTCTTATTCTTTTTAATAAAATTAACTATGATATAGTAAGATAAGTATTTAAAGTTTTCTTATTATTCAATATATAGTAATATACATATAATTTTGTATTCTTAAATCCTAAATATTGATGAATTTATAGACATAAGTTAAAAAAATTTAACCTAATAAGCAAAATGTGATACTAATATTGTACTTTAGTTCAAGGGGGCGAGGGCCCTTGATCTATGAATAGAGGGAGCAAAAAAAAGGGGCTTTGCTCTCCTTTACGATACAATTACAATATTTTTTTATGAAGAAATAAGGATCGAAGTTTAGACCGCTCACAGGCTTTTTCCTTCTCTCTTCCAGTTCTCTCCCTATACTTTCTTGACTTTATTTGACAGGAGCGGAACACTCTATCAATAACAAGAAAAAAGCATCAAGGTCATAACTAGGTAACCCAAGAAATGGCTACTAAGGACCTTCGGTCGGCTCCGGGAGACGTGAAGAATAAAGGTTTCCTTGGTTAATTTTCAAATTTTCTTAGGATTTTATCTATCCACACGTTTCACTAAGATTTTCAAAATTTGAAAAAAAAATGGAATAAAAAATAATATAAATACTCCGTGGAAGCGGGACGGACAAATCGATCAGGTTGAATAATCCATTCCAATTTAAAACCACTTCCGACCAATGAGTAAATCACTCCTTGATTCGTCCAACCAAATAGTCCTGCCCATGTCAGAGAAACGGTAG
Organism: Ocimum tenuiflorum; assembly: GCA_001278415.1. Taxonomy (NCBI): domain Eukaryota; kingdom Viridiplantae; phylum Streptophyta; class Magnoliopsida; order Lamiales; family Lamiaceae; genus Ocimum; species Ocimum tenuiflorum. The sequence continues at coordinate 4,430 of AYJT01053599.1, read as the reverse complement.
GAGAAAGCGTTGCGGGTATGTCATCCCCAGCAACATAACGTTGTAAGACTACTCGACATTGCTTTAAATACAAAGCAAGGAAGAGATAGCCTGACCGTTTAGCCTTCAATCTGCAGGCAACCCAAAACAGGTGTAGAACCCTTAGTTAGTCTAGGAGAATGTTTAAAGCGATAAAAGAACACATGAACCGATTCGGAGAAAGAAGAAGCATGGCATGAGATAGGCGGCGGAAAAATTTCCGATAGCGAATTACTTTCACCACATCAATAAAAGCAGGAATTGAACCTTGGAAGTGAGTTGATCTGAAGCGGAGATTGCACGTTCTCTTCGATCGTTTATGAGAGGTTATCGGATTATTGCCATAATTGTATATATAATATGGTTGAAGAATTGAGCTTATTGCTGAGCTGGTTATTCATAGCGTTCTCTCATCAAGAAAGACGTGCCTAGACCAAGAAAAGTCAAGTAGATAGGCAGATATTATGAGATCCTGCTGCCGGAGAACTTCTGTTGAGTAATAGTTCGAGTAAGTCTTGAGTGAGATTCTCAAAAACTTGATGCAAATAAACGAATTTTTGTTCTACGTTTCCAGGCTATATATCCGCGTTTAACTCTAGTCATTGAATAAATAAAATTTTGACAAATAACTTCCCCAGAGCTTCCGGAAGCACAGCCGAGATGGCGACGGGTTCTCTGCCCCTTGGGGGATGGAGCGACAAAAGTTTTGAGAATTCAAGAGAAGGTCACGACGAGACTAGTACCTGAAAGATTATTTATCTAGCGATCCAGGACCCGAAAGATTAATTTTTGATCCATGCCCTCAAAAATCGCAAGATTTTCGATTCAGGACCCTAAAGATCTTAAGATTTTCGATTCAAGACTCCCATACTTAACGGTGTTGGTAAGTCATCCAACAAAAGACGATGTCGTCGTTATGTATCGTGAAGAAACAACTGCAACGACTGCAATTTTATGAAAGTAAAAAAATTTGTGAAAGAAATTACATACCGTAAAGAAGAAGAAAAGACAACGGCTGCAATTTTATGAATTTGTGAGAGAATTATGGTTGCAATTTTATAAATTTGATGTTGATTTTTTTAATTTAATTTAATTGTGGGAGTGGCGTGGATATGTAACGACCACATCATCTTTCGTTGGATAACTCACTAACACCGTTGATTATGGAGGTCCTGAATCGAACATCTTACGATCTTTCGGGTCTTGGATCGAAAATCAATCTTTAAGATCTTAGATCGACAAATAAACCATGTTTTGGGTCCTAAACTGAATTTCTCCAAATAAAGAATATCAAGAACTTGATGTATTATCACTCAAATTTTTTTCTTATTTGATAATCTATTCATCTTGACAATCAAAGAAATTTTACTTTTCTTTATTATTTTTTTCTTTAACTTTTAGAGAGATAATTTTCTAATATTTGATCATGGTCACTTCTAATTTAAATGCAATCTTCAAACTATGTCTTCACTATTGATTTATTTTTCTTTCTTGAACTCGAGTAGACTTTTTTTTTTTGCATTTAAGTAATCTGTAACTCATCAACTAATTGTCTCTTTAGTTCGTTTTTTCTCCTTTTGTTTATTTTTTTAACTTTCTTCGTTTTTTCATCTCTTCAATTGTTTTGGGCTTCGACACAACTTATTTTCCTACAACCATAAGAAAAATATCATATATAATTCATTTGGTATATAAACACTTGTCATAATTCAATAATGCTTTCCATAACAATGTAATAAGTTTATAATGATTCAATAAAAGTTGTCATATTAACAACTATGTGTAATTAGTTAATGATTCATTAGGATATATTCAAATCATCATCGTAATAATATCTAGTGAGCTATAACCTAATAAATTAATTTAATTGCTCGAAGGAAATCATTTTTTTTTTTCAGTTGGATGAGTTATTGTTAGATCATGAATACACCTGTGGAATAATTTATTTATTGAGGTGACTCTATTCTGCATTGGAGGATGAAATTAAAGGAGTTATTTAAAATTTTGAGATCGAAATTAAATTTGAAAGTAATTTTTTTAGAAGAAAAAAAATGTATTGATATCACTCAACTGGTCTTCCATCTTTCAAGATTACATCCCCAATACACTGAGGTATATTATGATAACTACAATATATCGGTCCTCTCGCGATAGCATGGGCGATTTAGTTTTCATCTCTAGGAATTGCTACCACTTGAGGATCACAACTTTCTGTAAGAGTTCTCTAATATCCTTGCAAACACAAATTTTAATATTTATTTATGAATAAATAAACAAAAAATTTGTGTACAATTGAATTTAATTTGGATAAAAAGTATAGTTTTGTGGACTCGATCTCTAGATCTCCTTTTATTCTTCTCTTCAAATTTGATCTTCAAATATTCTTATATGTTCTTTGAATCTTTAAATGAATTTTGGCTCTTTCAATCTTCTTGGATTTGGGGCTTGCAACGTTAATCTGGACTTTAGAGGGTTTGCACCTTGTTTCTGGATCGAACGTTGGGTTTGATGGAGAATCTGATCGTGTTCTTCCTGTTCTTGAACTTTGATCTTCTTCTTCAAGAATTTGTTGATTTGATAACATTTCTCGGGGTCGGGAGCTTTGATTCCAAATCAAACATTGTAGTTGATTTGAATTTGATGAAGAACTTGTCGCCGTTCTTCGTGGATTTGAACTTTGATCTTTGTTTTTGAGGACTCGATGATTTGATAACGTCTATCCATGATTTTGCATCAAACATCTTCTTTTGCTCGGTTCGGAACGGAGAACGCCAAGAACACCTTGAATGTATAGAGAGAACTTCAGCCTCAACCCTTAGTGTGTGCTTCCTATTCCTTTATTGTATCTTTTTTGTGTGTCTCCAAGCCTCTATTTATATGGAATTGTGAGACTCCTAGCACTTATATGGCAAGCTTCCATTGGTCCCCCTATACTTGGAAAATCTTGAAAGATTTAGTCACATATTAAATAAGCTAAATATCAATTACTTAGTTATTTAATTTAGGATTCCCAAATATAAAAAATTGATATTTAATTATTTAAATTCACATGGCATGATTTGATTGGCCGTGAATTTTCATGTGCCTACAAATTGCTCCCTTGAAACTTGTTCTTACATAATTTATTTGAAGAGAACAAGTCTAAAAATTTCAAATAGTGTATACTCATATCGAGGAGTTCTTGAATTTGATTTGGGCCCGAGTTCTGTAACATGGATAGGTCATTTCGATCATCGTCATCTTCAAGAGGATGTTTGCTATCTTGACAACTTTGGGACACCCATTACCCAGGGAAGGCCAAATAAAGTGATGTCGGTGTGGGAAACACAGGTATAAAAAAGGACCTTTTTTCTATCGAGCATCATTACACTTTTCCATCACTACCGCCATTGTTGCTGGGTTGGAAGAAGATTTATGGTTTTGAGAAGGGGTTCCTATGCACAGTTAATACTCATGCGAGCCAAAGTAACATGCAGCTTAAGCTCGTATGTCATGGAGCGTGGTGTTGGTCCCAAATCAAATATATGTGATGTGTGGAAGCATTAGTCTTAATAAAACAGTTGAGAGAATCAAGCTTTATTTTATCTCAGCTGACTTAGGAGTAAGTCAGCTGGGTTTCTTAAAGATATCTATTGTGTAGTCAGTTAAAGTTTATTCCAGTTACACTCCAGCTACTATGAGGCAGCTGGGTTTAAAAATTACTTTAGTACGAATGTAATAAATTTGTAAATGAACACATAATTTATAGAGGTTCGGATTCAAATAATCCTACGTCCTCTCTTCCTCCAAATGAAGTGAATCCAATAATCCTTGATATACACGGTATTATGAGCACGGTTTATAACTAAGATCCTTCTGAAATGAAGAGCTCTAATGCTATCGGTCACATGCACGATATCTTGAGGCTTTACCGGAGTCCACCTACTAGGCTTCTTAGATCGGGAGATGAAGTTTCAGTTTCCCTTCAGAACGTGAATGATTGAAAGTAAGATGTTCTCAGATGGAATCTAAGAACGATCTCATAATCCCTGATGATGGAATCTGAGGACGTCCGGTAGGTCTCGAGTTAGAACTCGAAGGTTTTGCAAAGAGATCAGAGAGAGTTTGAGCAAGAGAAAGCAAGACAACAACTAACAGCTACTTAAACAACAACTTTTCTTCAATCTTCATCTCTTCTATTCATATGAGAGGATTTTGAATGGTGTTCGTTGTTAGACAACAACCAAATCCTTTCTTTTTGGATTCTGCAAATGGAGCCATTACTGTACTTGTAAGTAGGCTTTATCATCCTCTTTTTTTGCTGAAAAGCCGGATAAAGTTATTATCCGCTGGATAATAACCGGTGACTGACCACTTTTTAAGTATAGTAGTAGGCCAGCTCTACTGAACGTCTTGTCATTTCTGAAATTCTT
>AYJT01053567.1:0-10219 GCA_001278415.1 Ocimum tenuiflorum | reverse complement strand
ACTAGTGTCAACAACAAATCAAACTAGTCCCCGGCAACACCGCAAAAAATTGATATGTGTTTTCTCTAACAAAAAATGGGTTGCAATAATAAAAAGGTCGAACTCAGGAACTAAGTGTATAGAAACATCGTCAAGCACTAATTCGTATCGATATCCCCATTGTCTAGCCAAACAACACGAGAGAAGGTTCTCATCAACTGAAAGTCACAGAAAGCAATACGGGATTCTACGATCATTATCACAAAAGCAAATAAGAAATCACAAATGAGAATCAATCACCAATAAAACTTCGAACATATTGATTTGCAAAATTACCACACACAACCTTTCGAGCCATTATGTGATGTAGATTTTCGAAAACCTTTTTTCATCTTTTTGAATGCAAGTAATAATCGAAAACTCCCAACTGTTCAAACATCAAAGCCAATTAAATGTTTCGAACCTAATCTACTCCAATTAATCCATTCAAAATCCAACTCCATTAATTTCCCAAACTTTTGATTTAAAGAATATTAATTCAAAAATCATAAAAATAATATTTAAAGAATATTAATTCAAAAATCATAAAAATAACTTTTGATTGATTCAACGGAAGAAAAATGAAAATTGAAAAATTCAAAGAATTATTGGCAAACGATTTATCCATTCATTCATTCAAACCATTGTTCGTAACTTAAATCCTAGAACCCACCAGGTAAATTTCACTACTCATGAAAGCGAATAAATCGAAAGCGATAAATGAAAGCATGATTAAATTAAATAAGAAGATGGAATAAATTACTCACGCGAATGTAAAGGAAGTGAATAAATCCAACAATCCGGTTGTCACAACCCAAAAATAGGAATGAATTTAACTAGAAAGCATGTAAAAATTGTATTCTAAACTAATCTAAGTGAAAGATGTAAAAAGGAGAAAAGAAGCTCCCAATATCCGCCACTTGAACCCTATTTAGAGGTTTGGGGTGAAAACAAGTCAAATCCTCGCAGCTTGGCCAAAAAACCCATGCTTTTACTGAATCCTCGACCGACGGTACTGAGTCGTTTATCGACGGCTCAGCTCGAGACCCACTACCACCATGTGACACGTTCCAACCGGCGACCAAAGAGTTTTTCTAGCTTCTAGCTCAACAACTCGGTCTCGTCGATTGTCGGCTCGATGCCAGCGACCTGAGACCTTCCAGAGCAGCTTTTAATCGGTGACAATGCAACCGGCGGTCGCCAGTTTAGAACCGGCGACCTGAAACTCTTCCAAAACTTCAACAATTCACTTGAAAACCTACAAAACAAAGGAAAACAAGACCGAAACATAAAACAATGATAATCTGTCAAAAATGACGCAAACAAAGACTCAAACAATGACAAACCATAATCAAAACACATGCAAAAAACCAATTATTTGTCACCTTCAAGAAGATCACTAAGTGAAGACTTCATTCGTTGTCATATGATCGAAAATAACAATCATCGGCATTAATCTTGCTTAATCTCTTAAATCTCATTTTATTACATTATTGCATAAATTTATAGTCATTGGGTTGGAGTCGAGACTGAGTTTCAAAACATAGAACAGTACAGTAATAAATTCACGGTAACAACGTACAACTGGTGCTTCAATGTAGAGACTGAGTGTCTATTCTCATCTGAGTTTGAATTTAAAATCAATGAGTATCGAGATAACTAGGTACGAACGCCATTGAAAAGGAGGATAAGGTAAAGAAACATGATCGGGTATGTGTACGCGATAATAAACAGAAGGTACGACCAGTTAGACAATAAGACACTAGATATGTGGCTAATCCTTGATTCAAAATCCAAAAACATTTTTCATATCACAGTTAAGGCTTTAGGCTTGTAAGGTGTGGAGTTCAAATATGTTTACGAATTGTTGAATAGGGGTTTCAAATCCATGAGACGTATAGTCGGATTACGTATGAGATAATGGTGACTAAATAAAAGTAGATGATAGGAGATGGAAGAAATAGGGGGTGTAAGGTTAGGTAATGTGTGAATGAAACAGTAAGTCACCAAAGATGTGTGAAATGGGAATAAAGGATAAAGGCTTTTATCGGTCCGATTGGAAGACAATCGATCCGACCACGTTGGATTACAAGAGTGGGTTGATCAGGGTTAATGATCGAGGGGATCCATATTTGATGAAAGGATCGATCCAATCAGCTCATGATTGGTCCGATCATGTTCATTTTGGATAGGTTCAATCACAACCGAAGGGATGATCAAGTTTCTTGAAGGATCGGTCCGATCCAAGGACGATCAGACCAATCTTCAACCAAAAATTAGTGTTCTTTGATTTACTGGGTTTGAGATGAAGATTGAAGGGATCACGGATAAAGATCAGAGAGATATTCATCACTGATTGGATTGATCGTGTTTGATCGATGGCGTGATCGGATCGATCCTATCATGATTAGTTTGATCCGCTGGGTAGTTTTGCTCTCAGGACAAAATCCAAATTTCACGTTTTTGGACTAAATCTTGCAATGAAGGCATCAATAAGCTCGAAATAATCAAACTAAGGGTCCTAGGAGGTCAAAAGCATTGTTCAATTATCCCAAGGCAGCACAACAAAGGAAATGAAAAACTAGGGTTGAGGAAATCATGCTCAAATTCACAACAAATGAAATGATAAGCTTGGAAATGATGCTAGCATAGTTAAACAAACATCCTAGCATGATTTTTAACTTGGGATCATCATGATCTTTGAAATTAAAAAAGAAAGGGAGTATAGGGTTTCACCTTGAAAAGAGTATAAATCCGATTTGTGATGATGGCTAGCACTCCAGTCAATCTCCCGCTTTGATTCTATGTGTTTGTTCATTTTGGTTCGAGGAAATTTTCTAAGTGTTAGTCAAGAAACGAAAGTGCAAGAACATCGCTACAAAACTTAGGATGGAGAATGAGGAAGGGAACCCTCACATTTATATAGGGAGGTGGAGGATGAAAACTAAATTGATGACATCAGCGAAGCTACTTGTTGGTCTCCAACCCTCACGCGACGTGTTTCAGATATCTGATTTCTGTTCTGTTTGTACATAATAAATTTCATCATCAATATTATCCCATATTCTCACAATTTATCGAAATCCCAATTTTACCCTTATTTTTAGGTCATGACATCATCATCCAGCAATTTCCCGGGAAAAATTCAAATCGTGATACCTTTTGATATACTCGTCCAATTTCAGATCCTCGACCACTTCTGCAATCCTCATGATATTATTTATCATTATTAATTTTAAAATGAACAATAGGAGCTTTAGAAAATAAATCTCATTTTATACTGGTTAATTACTCGGTTACTGTCTCTAATTTCGGTAATATTTATACGGGGTGTTACACTTTTGTTCTAGCAAAAGATTCTATCCACACCTGTATACCCTACTAAAATTATGTCCAGTCAATCGTTATATAAGCCATGTGGGAGTTGACTTGGCATTTAAATAATATGTTTAATGCCCTACCAAAATTGACCCGGGAGGACGCTACTGATGTGGGGACAGGAAAGATATAATGACAATCATTCATACATGCAATAGTATGATGAGAAATAGAAGGCATTCATTGCAGATAAGTAACGGTTAATGTTTACAAAACCAACATATACAGCGAAACATAGTTAGGATACGCATATGATGATGTGCACCCCAGGACATCTAAGTTCTCAAAATGGGAGGGTCACCCTTCAACATCCACCGACTCTCCCATTGCTCAACTTGCACATTTATAAGGACATGCAGGGCGTGAGTACAAAAGTACTCAGTGAATGCATCACCGAAAGGTTACATACATAAAAATATTTTTTGTGTTGCCTACATACCCGGCAGAACTGGGGGTTTAGTTGAAAGAATCCCACAAATGTTGTTACACATCTATCCATTTTCTAAGAAGACCCAACTCGAGGGTAGGCCTCCCCACTCTAGTCGTTGTGCAATCACTGGGTATCATCATACGAGTGTGATTGGCACGGGCACACCACAGAAGTAAAATTTTCAACATTACCAAACAACAGTAACATCATCACCATCAACCATAACATTTATCATCTAATAACTTCCTGGGTATCATCACATGAGTGGGAGACAGATAAGCATGCAAAATCATTTTTAGGCAAACACATAGGTTGGCAATCATAATAATAAGACATAAATATATATGATTTTTAGGTATAGACAATTACAGTGTTATGTAAAGTACAATATTGAAATACATAAATATAAGGGCAATTGATTTAATTATCTCAAAATTTGGTCAATTAGGATATTTTATCCCGCTCTTTGAAAAGTAGGGTGAATTATCTTGATGTTCATTTCGTTATGGCATTTCATACCGTTAATGACGGTGTTATTATGGTGCCACATCACACAATAAATTACATGTTGGCACCTACGTGGCCATAGACGTCTAATTTTATTTTTTTGATATCTTAAGCTAAACAACGTCGTTTTGGTATAAAGCCAAATGATGTCGTTTTATTCTGCATCCACCTCCTCTTCCCTTCCCCCAAACTCATCGATTAGCCTCACTGACCAAAGAAAAAATCAAAGAGTCCGTCAGTGGCGAAAACAGAGCTACAACACTCATTTTTTGCCAGATTTAGGTGGGTGCTGTGGTGAATTGGTTTTTGTGGCTGAGCTGTTGTAAAATAAAAGGGAACAATGTTGGGTGCGGTGATATTATTGGTGTAGCGGTGGAATCATAGTGGTAGAACAAGAGATCGGAATAAGCTCAGGAGTAGGAAATGTCCTCAATGGATTTGTGTCTAGGCTGCAGTGAATTAGTTTTTTTGTGGCCTGGCTATTATGAAATCAAAGGGATGAAGGTTGGGGGCGGCCATACTTTTAGTGTGGTCGTTGGAATCATTGTGGTATAAGACGAGATCGAAATAAGCGCCAGAACGAGGAACATCTTCAGGTGAAAGAGATCTCCAGGAACAGTCTAAAGTACCCTCCATGGAGACGTCGAACGAAGGGGAGTGCGATTTGCCATTGGAGTTATCGTAGACGGTGAATGTGTGATACAAGTAACGACGGCCGTCAGATTTCTCGAAGACGGTGAATGCGCGTAACAAATAATGGCCCCCCTGCGGTGGCGGTTGGGATGAAGTGGCAGTTCTTTTTGCCGATGGAGTTGAGGAAGTATGGGAGGCTTTTCTCTTGCTGGCGGAGGAGGTGGATGTTGTGAGCCAAAATATTCGTTAAGCCTCAACCGTCCAAAGCCCATAATGCAGGCTTCATGGACACATTCACGGACTCAGACAATTCGTGTAGGACTCGAGCTCACTACCGGCTTCGAAGCTCGAAATCGATGAATTCAGCACGAGCATTATCTCTCGAAGCCTCTCGAAGTTCGAGTTCGAGATCTCAAGTATGTGGAACCCATGTGCCAGAAGCCTCTTGAAAGATTCTTTTGCTAACTCACCATATAAGAGAACGCGTGACTCCAACGGATTGCTGATCACCCCTTGGATTACTGGCATATTTAGTCCCTAGACTATGGAATATTGAGATTCGACCAATGTAATAGTGTAAATAGCTCGACCACACAACAAACACATCATCTCATCCTTTACATTTTCTACGAATTTTCGATCATCTTCTCCGGTGAACACCTGGCCGAAAAAGATCGAATCCTTGTATTTACACTTAAAATTATATAAAATATCGATCCGTCCATTCCAGGGGACATAAAACCTTTCTGGAAGTCGTGGCGTCTGATATACTTTCCTGTTTAGAGACTAGATCATTTAAACGATAAACAGGAACCTCAACAATTTTACGCTCGCCGTGGGGCTCTAAGCACTGAAAGTATTTAGGACATCAGATCCAATGACATCGGAAGATCCAAGGAAAAATCTAGTGATTCTAGACCTAGAAACTCCAAATCTGCCCAATCAGGCATCGGCTAACGCATCGATGGTCAACCTGACCCCACCCGATACCACAGGAAAAGATGATGCCGAGGAGGTTTCTATCGATCCAGTAGATCCGTCTAAGAAAACTTTCATCTACCATAGGAAATGATGATGCAGAGGAGTGCACCTACCTCCACAACTCAGATCTGGATTAATCAGCTTTCTCACGATCGAATGTCATACATTCGCATGGTCACATGAGAAAATAACCGTGATCCCAGCATCACAACACACAAGCTCATAGTCGATCTCATATTTAAACCAGTTAAACATAACGTTGTCGCTTCGCCCCTGAGAAAAACCAAGCCATCAACAAAGATGCTGAGAGGTTGTTAATAATCAAAGCAATTCGGGAGGTGAAGTACTTGGATTGACTTTCTAATGTGGTGGTGGTGAAGAAGAAAAAAAGAAAGAATCGTGTCCGCGTAGATTATACGGATCTGAATAAAGTGTGCCCAAAAGATCTATTCCCTCTCCCTCATATTGACAGGCTCGTCGACGCCATTGCCGAGCACGGGATGATGTCATTCACGGATGCATTCTCGGGTTATAATCAAATCATAATGGACGATGCCGGTCAGGAGAAAGAGCCTTCATGGCAAATGAGGGATATACTCTTATCGAGTCGTGCCTTTTGGACTTAAGAATGCGGCTCGACTTACCAGCGCCTAGTCAACAAGATGTTCAAAAAATAGATCGGAAAAACTGTAGAAGTTTATGTCGACAACATGCTAGTGAAGTCAATCGAGTCGGAAGACCATCTTGCTCACCTCGAAGAAACTTTTTGAATCCTGAATAAATACAACATGAGGCTCAACCCCACGAAGTACGTCTTCGGGGTCACTTCCGAAAATTTTTCGGTTACCTCGTAACTTGGAGAGGGATCTAGGCTAACCAAGTACAAATCAAAGCTATCCAAAGCCTTAAAGCTCCCACCAATGCAAAAGAAGTCCATAGCGTGACAGGGAGGATCGCAGCCCTCAACCGCTTTGTGGCAAAATACTCCGAGAAAACCCAACCCTTCTTTGAAGCCCTCAAGAAGGTCGGAAAGTTCAAATGGACAGAAGCCTGCGACTTGTCTTTCGAAGAGTTGAAGCGGTACTTGGCGAGTCCGTCTCTGATGTCAAAGCCCAGCCTGGAGTTCTAGTTCGAGAGAGTGCGGGTAGGCGGCACCCCGTGGACTATGTTAGCAAAATGTTAGCAGGAGCGGGGAAAATATACACAACCCTTGAGAAGTTGGTGTTAGCATTGGTTAATGCATCGAGGAAGCTAAAGCCATACTTTGAGGCTCATCCCATTAAGTTTGTTACAACCTTCCCACTTCGATCGTTGCTTGCGAAGCCGTATTTAAATGGGAATGATGAAGTGGGCAATGGAGTTAGACGAATATTGACTCGAGTTTGAGTCTCGAACAACAAATAAGTCTCAGATTCTAGCAGACATCGTGGCAGACTTTTTGACAAATCTTTATCTCGAGGCAGAGCTAAAATTGTTAAGCGTCGACGCAAATGAGGAACCTTCATGGGCTTTATTTGTAGATGGAGCAAGCAACCAGAATGCTAGTGGTGTGGGGCTCGTGCTCATATCTCCGAAAGGGGTAACAATAGACCGAGCGATGCAGTTTGCATTCTCGGCAATGAATAATGAGGCCGAAAATTAGACCTTAGTGCTTGGTCTTCGCCTAGCACAAGAATTCAAAAGCCCGCAATTGGTGGTCCAGAGCGACTCCTAATTAGTAATGAAAGAGTTATTAGGAGATTTCCAAGTCAAGAGCTCAAAGCTACAACAATATTTAGATCTTACGAAGGAGGAATTAGCCAAGTTCAAAGATGTCAAAATCAAACATATTCTTCGAGAATAGAACATGCATGCCGACGCATTAGCCAGCTTGGTGGCTGGTACCCAGGTTTGAGAGGTACAGACGGTACCAACGTTAGTAATACAGTGGCCGAAAATAGTGAAGGCGACCTCCTGGGAAGTCGTTGGATTGGCTTCCAACGAGCAAAGCAATTGGAGATTTGAGAGCGTTCAATACTTAGAAAATGGGACTATACCCGTGGATAGGATCAAGGTTGTGAAGCTCAAAAAGAAAGCCGCTCAGTTACCTTCATTGATGGGAATCTATACAGGTGCTCTTTCCGTGGACCCTTGTTAAAGTGCTTGAGTCGAACCCAAGGGCTTGATGTGCTTGAGGACTTACACGGAGGAGTCTACGACAATCATGTTGGAGCTCAAAGCCTGATGAATCGAGCCCACTCGCTGGCTTCTATTGGCCAACCTTGAAATCCGACTCAAAGAAATTGCCAAAAAGTTGCAACAAATGCTAGTGGTTCGAGAGTGCGAATCACATGAGGGCTGAGCCCCTCCACCCGAGTTACCCAACTTGGCCCTTCACGTGATAGGGTATGGATATAGTCGGAAAGCTGCCCCAAGGAGTTGGGTAGAAGGAGTACGTATTGCTTGTGACAGAATAATTCACTAAGTGGGTCGAAGCTGAGGCTATAGTTCGGATAAGGGATGTCAAAGTCATGAATTTCTTGTGGAAGAACGCCATCTACAAGTTCGGAGAACCTCGCGAGATCTATACTAACAATGGTCCTCAATTCATTACTTAAAGGATGTAAGAATTTTGCGACGAGCATGACATTCACCTGACATTTTCAACTCTCAGGCATCCCAAGTCAACTGCCATGTTGAATCAACTAACAAAACAGTCATTGGGATACTCAAAAGGAAGCTCGACCAACAAACATGAAAGAGGGTCGCAGAGCTTCCAACCGTACTATGGTCCTATAAGACCACCGACTGGACTGCAACAAGAGAAATCTCCTTCGCCTTAGCTTAGGATCCAATGCAGTTGGTCCCTACGAGCTCACAGGAAGGAGCGGTCGAGTAGAATCTTACGAGCCAGAACAGAATGAGCAGCGATTAATGTTAAACCTCGATCTCCTAGACGAACGACGAGAGGCAGCAGCTCGAAGAATGTGGATGTAGCAGTTGCAGGTCTCTAGACAAGTTGATAAATCTGTTTATATAAGAGCCCTCAAGGTCGGAGATTGGGTGCTTCGACAAGTTTTTCGAGCACTCAGGAACTGAATGCAGGAAAATTAGGAGCAACTTGGGCGGGGCCCTACGAGTAGATCAAATCATAGAAAATGGAGTGTGCGCTCTCTTGACCTTGGAGGGAATTCGAGTACCCTATTCATGGAACATAAAACATCTGAAAAATTATCAATTCTGATCTCCGAGTTCGATCATGTACACTACTATAATTCGATTATCAATTTCAATTTGCATCACTTTCTTTCGCTAAAATTTTGTGTAAGGGAGAATGTGTGCTTTTTAGAGATCCACACTCAAGATTACACTATCGGAGGGAAAGAAGATTGCAAACACCACACGATTCAAGTTAAGTACCCTAATCTTGTGTGTATGCATCCGAATACAACAAATAAATATCATGACATCACAAAAAAAATAAGGAACATAGTGGCGACAATACATTTATACATAAAGTAAAATGAGAGGGGGGAGACAGGTAAAGTCAGTAGCATATGCATGTATTGGGGGCCAAAATGTTCGCTCAATCTCAACCAATAATAACAAGGCCAAAAATCAGCTTCGTGGGAATTGCTTCGAACTTCAGCCAAAAGGCGGCATACTCAAGCCCTCAAACGGATCGAGAAGCCCCTATCGAAGAATTTAACACGAGCATCCCTTCTCGAAGGACACCCAGGGTTCGAATCTAGCACGAGTACCAGGCTTTGAAGCTTAGAGCCTCAATCAATCAAACGATCAAAATCAAACCTCAACAACATGTTCGTTACATAAATTGTTTTACATAAAAAGGAAAAAACAAACAGCCATCACGCTGGAACCCGGTGGATAATTGATTGGGGAGGCCTCGGCACTGACATTCGAGGGCTCGGCCTCGAGAGCAAATGAATTCAGGTCCAGGCCCTCGTCCACACAATCAAGAGTACTTGGCTGAAGGAGGAATTCGACCTTATAATCAGGATGCAGCCTCTTGATCTTCTGGTAAACCGCCTCAGCAAACGCGTCACCAAGGCAAGAGGTCACCTCCTCGCCTGCCGGGGAGTTAAGTGTATGGCTAGTAAATTGATCCCAACCCCAGCGCGAGCATTAGCCAACTGCTTCTCGACCTCCCCCAGCTTAGCCTGGACCTTGGCCAACTGCTCTTTCAACTCGAGGACTTGGACCCCGACATCCTCAGCAGTCTTGTTAGCCACTTCGAGCTATAGTTTGAGGCCCTCGAGGCTAACCTCAGCC
>AYJT01053546.1:0-11442 GCA_001278415.1 Ocimum tenuiflorum | reverse complement strand
TAGTTTTTCTATTTAAGTTGAGTTGTTTTCTATTTTCAATCAAGTAATTAATAAAGTTCTCTTTCAATTAAATCTTTGGATTTGCCTTACAAAGCATAGGAATTTTTTGAGTTTTCGCGTACTATCAAACACAAGATCATATCGTGTTGAAGCAAGTCTGTGTGATTGATTCGAATCGGAAGCAGGTTCGTTTTATTTGTGCAATCTATATCTGTGTATTATCTACCTAAGTAATAATATATAAAGTTAATATCCTAAAGGAACTTTATTTTTATGCTAAAAAAAACTTCCGAAAAAAAAAATCTACACAAAATAGGGAATTTTATCCCTTTTTCACTCCTAAGGCAATAATTTTGTCAATTATTGAAGCAATTATAATTGAATTATAATTGTCCAAAAAGAGTTTATAATAGATTGCGGAAGCGTTAGGAAATAATTGCGGAATTGGTAGGCACTTATAAGTATCTCAGCTGACTTGCTTGTGAGCAAGTCGGCTGGCTCTTTGAAAAATTCTATCAAGGAGTGGATACGTTTTACTCCAACTACAGGTGGTAGCTGGGTTTCAAATCACTTGTAAAATAAACAAGTAAAGAACAGAAAGCAAGTATGTAACACATGATATATAGAGGTTCGGACGTAAATCCTACGTATTCTCCTCCTTCTCCACGAAGAAAAATCCGCTATAGACAATTGTACGCGGTGTTTGAACACAATTTACAACAACCTATCTTCTCTAACGTAGAAGTCTAGGATTCAATCCTAGGAAGTCCAAAAAAGATGCCAACACATATTCGGGATCAGTTCCAAAACAAAACTTACACGCAAATGCATATTTTAATCAAAAACATCATAATAGAGTGCATTTTATGAAAAGATAACAAAAGAAAGAAGTGAAACAAATTGCTCAATTGGTCCAAGGTTTTAAAATCAAACAAGTATGGATTTTGAAAGGATTCATATATGTACTGACCCCTCAGGACCCGAAGTAAGACGGGTACCTAAACCATCTTCTATGTGATTGCAAGGGTATTCTCTTCCCAAAGCCAAGACCTTAGATCACAGAAGAAAATTGACAATCGTCTAGAGCTAATGAGATATGGATTCTGGATAGCGGCTGCTCAGGGCACGTGACTAGGAACAAGGATAGTATGAACAATATCATTCCAGTTAGTAGGCCATCTGTAATTTTTGGGAACAACTGTAAAGGAAGAACAATTGCTTCAGGCACAGTCAGAATCAACAAAGTTACCCTCAATGGTGTCTCCTTAGTCTCGAATATAAAGCCATAATCCAGTAAGCATAAACCAACTTGGAGAAAACGGCTACAAGACAGTGTTTGCGAAGAACAAATGCTATATTAAGGACAAAATCTCCAAGAAAGTAGTCCTTAGAAGAATTAGACAAAGAGAGTTATACATTGTTGATTGGAACAGTGGCAACCTTAGCCCTTCTCTAGTCTCTCAAAGCTCTACAGAGACTAACTGGCTATGGCACAAGAGACGCACAAATTGGTGGAAGGTCTACCAGCTGAAGCCATGAAGAAGGAAGGAGTCTGTAGAGCCTGCCAGTTAGGAAAGCAAAAGCATCCTTCAAAGGAAGAGCAGTGGAACGCAGCACATTCTGAGTTCTGGAGCTTCTTCATATGGATTTGTTTGAACCAATTACTCCGCAGTTCGTGGGTGGAAAAAGTTACACCATAGTGGTGATCGACAAGTTCTCAAGATATACATGGGTGGAGTTCCTGCGGAGCAAAGCTGAAGTTAAGATGTTGCTACCAAAGCTGATCCAGAAAATTCAGAATGAGAAAAGCTGCGAAGTAGTTGAGATCAGATCAGATAATGCGGATGGAGTTCTGCAATGGTCCAGGTGTGGACTTCTACGCGAATCATGGGATCAGTCACGAGCACTTAGCTCCAAGGACGCCATAGCAAAATGGCCTTGCAGAAAAAAGGAACAGAACGTTGAAGGAAGCTGCACGGTAAATGCTGTCTGAGGCCAAAATTGGACAAAGCTATTGGGCTGAAGTTATTAGCACAGCTTGCTACACTCAGAATCCCAGCTCTATAAATCTACGACTTAATAAAACACCTTATGAGGTGTATAAGGGTCGTAAGCTTTCTCTAACTCATCTATGTGCTTTTGGTTGTCCATGTTATATTCACAATAATGGGAAGTCACAGCTAAGTACCTTTTCACTAAAATCTGATGAAGGTGTATTCCTGGAATATGGATACCCCTCGCACAAGGCGTTTAGAGTATTCAACAAGACAACTCTTCTTCTGGAAATAACATGGAATGTTATTTTTGATGAGTCTAATCTAGTGCGTAGGAACACTACAGAGCTGACTCTGAACTGTCCAAATGCCGATGAAACTGATGTTGAGCTGAGCAACACCTGTGGTGTGCAACTAGCCGAACTAGCTACGCACGAATCTATGAGTATAACTCATAGTCCAGCAACCTCAGTCGGAGTCCAAATGACTGAGAAGGTCTGGGATGCAGAAGTTCTCGCTGAGACCTTAAGAAATGTATTAATTCAAGAGTCAATTGGAGATGCCTCTAACACAGGGGAATCTCAACTCTAAATGAATGACTAGCTGAAGATCTCTCCCGTGAAGATCAACCAGTTCCAGTTCAACCCAATTTAGCTGAGAATGTTCCTGGAACATTAGTTGAACCGAAGTTAGCCACTAGAACCCCATCTCTTGATGAAAGAGCTAAGATAGAGTTAGCCACTGGAACCCCAGTTCTAGAAGGAAGAAATGTGACGAAGGAGTTTATATCATGTGAACATTTTGGTGGACGTACCAGTTGCAGCTGATTCTCCTATCTCAGCTATATCCTTCCGATGCCCAACTCCCTCCAGTTTAGGTGATCAGAACCCCTCGCTGGCTAAGGGATCACTTAGCTGAAGATATTCTCGATGACATAGCTAATCCAATTCACAAGAGATCACGTGAAGCATTCTTTACTTGCTTCTTGTCCCAGAGAGAGCCTTTCAAGCTGGAGAAGGCTCTAGCTTCTTCCCACTGGATCTCTGCAATGTAAAAGAACTTGCAGAATTTATCTGAAATAATGTATGGCACTTGGTGGACTGTCTGAATCATTAGAAGGTCATCGGTACCAAGTGGGTTTTCAAGAATAAAAGGGATGAATGAGATTGTAACCCAAAACAAAGCAAGATTGGTAGTCGAAGGATATGCTCGGTGTGAAGGAATCGACTTTGACGAGACCTTTGCCCAGTTGCTCGGATAGAGGCTATCAGACTATTTTTGGCTTATGCAGCTCGCCATAGCTTCATCGCCATCAGATGGACGTGAAGAGTGCCTTCTTGAATGGCGAGCTGACTGAGGAGGTGTATGTGGAGCAACCTCCAGGTTTCAAACAACGGATCAAAGTGTATCGTTTGAGGAAAGCCCTCTACAGGTTAAAGCAAGCTCCCAGAGCTTGGTACTAGACTTTATCCCAGTTTCTGCTGAAGAATGATTTTCAAAAAGGAAGAATTGACATAACTCTCTCCAAGATAGAACATGATGGCAATATGCTGCTGGTATAGATTTATGTCGATGACATCATCTTCGGCTCAAGGAACCCAATTATGTGTGAAAGGTTTGCCCAACTGATGCAAGACAAGTTTCAGATGAGCATGATGGGTAAAATGTCTTACTTCTTGGGACTTCAAGTGAAACAAATGCCGGAAGGAATTTTCATAAATCAACAGAAGTATATCCAAGAGTTGATTAGGAAATATTGCTCAGAGAAAAACAAAACCCTAAGGATTCTGATGAGCACGAATGCTCAGTTGACACTCGATGAAGATGGTGAATCAGTGACTCCTTCAGCATTCTGAGGAATCATAGGATCCCTGTTGTACCTATCTGCTAGTCGTCCTGACATCAGGTATGCAGTTGGAATGTGTGAGGTTTTAAGACAATCCAAAGAAATTGCACATGGATGCAACCGTAAAAGTCGTCAGATATCTAAAGGGGACTGAGACTCTTGGGCTTTGGTACCCTAGAGATGATGGTTTGGATCTAAAAGATTTCTCAGACTCAGAATTCGGAGGTTGCCGGATCGATAGGAAGAGTACCAGCGGAACATGTCAGTTCCTTGGTTACAAGCTAATACCTTGGTTTAGCAAGAAGCAGCATTCCGTTGCGACCACCACAGCTGAAGCGGAATATGTAGCCGCTGGTAGCTGTTGTGCTCAACTCCTTTGGATAAAGCAATAACTACTCGATTACAAGATTCCAACTAAAGTCGTTTCGATTTTCTGCGACAACAATAGTGCTATAGCTAACATGCTAAATCCAGTTCATCATTCAAGGACAAAGGACATCGACATTCGACATCATTTCATCTGCGATCACATTGAAAAGAAAGATGTGTCAATTGCGTATGTCAAAACTGAGGATCAGCTAGCGGATATATTCACAAACCTCTTCAGAAGAGCCGATTTAAGGAGTTGTGCTTACAACTAGGTCTGTTAGAACTGGACATGTTGGCTGAAGAAAAGTGAAAACGTTTTTAAAAGTTTTAATATTTTGGAGAAGGATAGCTAAGTCCCTGCTCTTAGAAATAATATTCTTTAAGTCAACTGAAGCTAACTGAGTCCAAGCTCTTAGTTACATTCATGGTTGGTGTTAGTCAGCTGAGTCCCAGCTCTCAGCTGACTCTCTAAAAACTAACCAATGATACTATCAGCTATCGGGTTGATCACTCTGAGTGGACCCTGGTACCTGATTAGTTGTCAGTTACTTAGAAAAGAGGTTTTCAGCTGAGTCCCAACTCTCAGTTGATGGGGTATAGAATTTTTTTCTTGATGATGAGTGAACTGAGTCCCAGCTCGCAGTTCCTAGGGTCTCAACCTTAAAGGAAAATTTATCAAGAATGGAATAAATTCTCCCGCACTTATGTCATTTATTTAAAATTTTGAATGACATAAATACGCATTTAATGTGAAGAGACTTGCTCGCGCATTCAACATATGAGGAACTGCCACGTGTAAAGGCACTGTGCATGTCCACGTAATAGACAACTGCCTCTGTACTGTGCAGAAGACGGCTAATCTGGTCTGCTTATGCTAAATGGATAATTGACGTCAGCCGTTCGATTCATACCAAAATTATCTATAAAATCTCTCGTACCTTTCCTGATCAAGATTTTTCACTCTCGATCATCTTGCATTCCTTATATCTAGAATCCTAAATCCTACCAAAACCCTTTAGTCTTCAAACTTAAAATCCTTCAAATATTTCAATGGCATCCTCCACCAATACGCTCGAAAAAATACCAGAAGCAATCCCCATTGCTGACTTGGTAACAATTGCCAAGGAGGATTCCTCACAACTCACAAATGCACAATGTTGACAGTTTTAGGTGTAGAAGAATAAAATTCTCAACTTTTTGATTCTCAAACATCACTATGAGGACGATCTAAAATGCTATAAAACCTTTGTGGCCAAACTGAACAAGGCTTTGATGCTGAGAATGGTGACTTCAGCACCCAAAAAATTCTACCTCGACCTGGTTGTGGAATTCTGCGCCAGGGCTCAAATCGCGAAGGACCTCAGGTCATTCACAACCAAGATCTATGGGATCAAGATCACTGTTTCACCCATATTCCTGCATCAACATTTTGACCTATCCATTGAAGGCCGCACATCGCCACCTATCTCGACGATGTTGATCAGCCAGAGAAGAATAACTGGCTGAGATTGAGGGATACAACATAAAAGGGTAAGCCAAAATTCAAAATGCAAAGCCCGAAGGGCTCCCTCAGCTATCCCTACGCCCTCCTCCTAGACGTCATAAACAAAATGGTCATGTGTGACCTTTGGACGAAAGCTGAGCTGTCAGCCAAGAAGTATAAGGCCATGATGGCCATTAACGATGGGATCAAGGTAAAATGGGTGGAGTTTGTCTTTAACAAGCTGGTGGAAAACATCGACAGGAACCACACTATCTCCACCGAACACAAATTTGAAAAAGATGTACAGTTCGGTCTGAAAATCAGCTTCCTCTTGGAGAAGCTAATGCCAGCCGTGGGCCCCGGGGAGGAGCTGAGCCCGTACAATTTCATTCCTCATTCCTTTGCAAAGTAGCTCGCGATTAACCCCAAGACCCCTCGCCCAGTCAAGCTAGCTCACCCCACAACATCAGACGAGGGTTTCAGTCCCCATCCGAGTCCAAATAGGGGTCAGATCATGCTGACAAAGATCTCCTCTCCCTAAACCAGCTCACAAGCTGCGGAGCAAACAACAAGGGAAAAAAGGCCGATGATGCCCCATTCTCCGAGATGGACAGTGTCATGGTCTCAGCCAGGATTAGGAAGAAGAGGACTCCAGTTCCCGCCAAGAAAAGATCTTTTGTGACTTTGGCTACGAAGGAGACAGCTCTGGCAAAGACCAAACGGAAACATCCGGCCAAACCCAAGCCCAAGTCGGCTAAAAAGCTGGTTCTTTCCCCGAGGAAACCTGGGAGTGTTTTGATCAAGGGGCCAGCTGAGCAGCAAGCTGTCTCCACAGATAGCAGCAACACCGACTCCTCCATCGGGGATATGCTGCAATCAGACCCTCCTCCATCTGGAGCTGGTGAGTCCAGCCATCCCTATGAGGGTCCCCATCATCCTTCGGACATAAGGGACAACCCATTCTCCATTGATCACACTTTGGAATCCATAGGAGTCATTCCTACCTCCGAATTCCCCCACTCTCATTATCTCTGCCAACAGATAGACGAGCTCTGCCTACCCCTTCGCTCAGACTTTCAAGAAAATCAGGACATTCTCAAGTGGAGCAAGGAGGTAGAGGACCTCATAGAGAGCTCAGCCCGACCCAGACTTGAGGATATCGTTGAGGCAGTTGGATGACGTGAGGACCCTTACGTCTAGCTGACTTTGCAAGAAGCCCTCCGAGTCCAAATATATTTCTTCTGGCACAATTTTTTGGACTTTGAGGACATGGTCATTCTGTTGACCAGGATGGGGCAACGTTCTGGAAGAATGAAGAAAGATGTGTGAAGGAGTGCACTCAAATCCGTGAGGCTCGCCCCATCAAAAGGAATGAACTTCTCAACAGGGTTCAAGAGCTCTGTCACTTCCGCGTGGCTTATCAGACTCCCTCTCTTCATCAGCTAAAATCCCCAGCTGCCCAGGACCTGGTCAACGAGTCAGTTTTTCCTATCCTTCCATCGGATCTAGTTCTAGCTGTATGGCAAACTTTCTCTCAACAATCCTTATCCTATGAGTCTGTCCTGCCTCAAGACAAGTAGCACAGCCCTCAGTCCAAGCCGATCAGTCCTCCTCTCTCCTTTTCTACTTCAGCTCATCTGGCCGCGCTGATCAAGGACACATACACTAATTCTCAGCAGCCACTATCTCCTTCCAGAGCTGCGGATAATGACACACCAGGAAGGACGAATCTGAGACTAGTTGTTCTTCAGCTGACACGAAAGAATTTCCAGTTGATTATCCTCCTCCTCCGCCACCTTCCAAAGATATTCCGGCCTCTGCAGCTGAAACCTAGTCATTTCACCTAACTTGAATGAAGGTGAAGGGCTGCCCTTTGAACAAGAGGATCCTCAGCAATCCCCAGTTTCTTTTGATCATACTCCAAAGAATCCTTCCTCAGCTGCTTGAGGAGTACAACCTCAGCTATCTTCGGCCCCAGCCATTACTGCACCTCCCCTTGAGGTGACCATCCCCGCCTGACTGACTGCTACTCCTCTCCAGTCTGTTCCAGTTTAACCTTCAGATCCCTCTCAGCTGCAAATCATTGCTTTTCCAGAGGTGCAACCATCTCCTATATCCGCACCCCGTCTGGACTTGGTTCTCTCATCTGAGACAATAGCTCGCACTCAACCTTCAACTTCCTCTATTGCCCTCGCTCCGGTTCAGCGCAGCTCCGATCCCATGATTCTCCTTAGTCTTCAGACTCTTACCCAAAGGATGACTCTGTTGTATGATGCTATCAAAAAATGGGAACAATGACGACTAAAACGAGACCAATAGAAATATGGAAAGAAGAAGAAGGCTGCAGAGACGAAGAAACGAAAGAGAGAAGACAAAGAAAAAGAAGAAACAAAGAAAAGAAGGGGCCAGCTGAGCGGATAGACATAGTTAGTTATTTGAATTACATTGTAATTTCTTTAGATTCTCAAATCTTATGTACTATATTTTCAAATATAAATTCAACTGACTATATCTTTGAATGACAATGTCTTGTTGTCTCAAAGATTAAATATTTTACTTTCAAATAGCTACAACTGGGTATGCACAGTTAAGTGCAATTAGTGTCAGCTATATTTTTTTCTTACATTCCAAGGATCTAAATATTCTCAAAACAAGTTATTTTAACACTTGTTATATCTTAAGAAATGATAATAAAAATCATAGCTAGGGAAGAACATGTTAAGGGGGAAGTAAATCTTTAACTCCCTGCACTTCTTCCAATTTTTTTCTTTTCAGCCGCACATGGTTTTGATATCATCACAAAGGGGAAAATTGTTAGGAAATAGCATATTTTGATATTGTCAGAAACCATGTCAGTAGTATAGAACTGATCTTAGCATGTCATATTATATAGGTCTGAATTGTAATATCATAAGTTCGCACAGAATTGAAGCTGGAAGATTCAAGACTTAGAAATTTTAGAAGGTCTTGTTCAACCCAGTTGTGTGATTTTACAGTTGAGCTCATTAGTTGTGAAAGAAAACCAGCTACAGTTCACCTTGAATTGACAACTAAAGTAAAAGACAGATTAACTCTAGAGCTGACTTCCAAAAAGGGAGTTAACAGCCAAGGAATCTCTCCATCAAGTTAGAGGATTTCCCAGCTGTGTTTTCCTACAACTGAGACAGAAAGAAGAACTTTCAAGCTCACTTTTGGAATGTCTCTGAAAAGGCATTCTGACAGTAATTATTATCCAGCGGTCCAAAGTCGAAAGCTATCGGACATGTGGATAAAATCCTGAAAAAGCTTGCTAAAAGTAAAGCAACGGCTTTATTCCTCTGACGGTGGGTTTATCTATTCACGCCATACTTTTCACCTGCCTCCCAATGGCACTATTCAAATTCAATGAGTATAAATAGTGGAGTCAAAGGAAGAGAGAAAACTACTAAAAGACTAAATCTCCATCAACTCTAAGCTATCTGCTCACTCTCTCCTACAAGAATCTAAAAGCTTTCCGAATTCTAAACTCGAGACCCGGAGAACCTAAAGTTGTTCATTAGCTAATGGTTTCCGAGAACCTTTCTTTAGACCTCCGTCTAAGAAAGGATAACCACCAACCTGATTCACGTTCTGAAGGAAACTGAAACCTTCACATGCTAATCAAAAAAGTCTAGGAGATGGACTCTGGTAAAGCTTCAAAGATTAGTCATGCCTGCGACCGAAAGCATTAAAACTCTCCGTTTTAGAAGAATCCTAGGTGTAAATTATGTTCAAACACCGTGTATAATGAAGATTACTGAATTCGCTTCATCTGAAGGAAGAGAGGGCGTTGGATTGTTTCATCCAAACCTTTATAATATCCTGTGTTATTTAAAGCATTCTGTCACTTAAGTTATCAAGTGTTCATTTGAAACTCATCTACCCACAGTAGCTGGAGTATAACTGAAGAAACCCTAACTGATCCTACTCGATAACATATTTTTAAGAAACCCAACTGACTTGTTCACAAGACAGCTGAGATAAAATTGGGCTTATATTTCACATTTATATTAGCATATTATCTAACGCTTCCGCAACTAATTATTCTACTCTGAATTGGGACCAATAGAAGTACCCTCTAGGTCTCAATTTAATAATTTCAAATTTAATTTTGAAATTTACATCTTATTTTCTAATTTAATACAAAATTTCAAATTTCAACGATTTATTGGTTTTTACAATAATAATTTTGAATTTACATTTTAGTATTTGAATATGTTTCAAATTTGTGTAATATTTAATAATTAAGTTATTTTACAATTTCATCGATGTATCATTTCCTCCCAAATAAAAATTCAAATCATGTTCCTCTTTTTAGTTTATTGTTTAGATTATATGATTTGTGTTATTTTATAAAATAGTCCAAATACAAAATCAAAAAAAAAAATGGTTTCAATATTAAACAGTTGACTGGCTTGCGATAAAGATAAAGAAAGGATTCATACGCTAACTCATTTCAAATTAGTGCTGACACATTTTTTTAACAATTTGAAAATATGGAATTTTTCAATTTTTAATATCCCTTCCGCATAATTTATTAATTATGAATTATTTGGATAGAGTTAAATAAGAAAATCTGATTTATTTATACGATGGGGAAGGAGTGAAATCCAAATGACAATGAATCGAAATATGACTTTTTTTAGTTATTGAATAATTAAACATTTAAAATAAATTTAAATTTAAAAATATTTAAACAAAAAAGTGTCTAATCGTAATAGGAGTTGATGAAAATAAAACTAAAATGATTTAACTTATTCAGTTGAAGTTGAGATAGGGAACCAAATGAGAATGGAAGGGAAAAGAATATGACTTTTATTTTATATTATGATATTTGAATAATTTAATAATTACGATTTAAAATTAAAATAGAATGAACTGAATATATTTGGATCATGAGATATAACGAGATACGAATGAAAATAAATAAGAATATTACTTTTGTTAATATTGTTTACTAATAATTAGACTTAATTAATTATAATTAGATATTTCATTAGTTTAAACAAGAAGGAGCTAATCATCATAAAATGCATGAAAAGATTATATTTATTTAAATTATTTTAACATAAATTGAAATTAAAATATAATATTGCATGTTTTTAGACAACAGGAAAGAATTGAGATCCAAATGAGAATGAATGGAAAATATAATTATCAATTACATCAACTCACCTCGCATCGCGTGAGTGACACCTAATTAAATATAAAGTAGTACCAATATAAGATGGTGTCCTGGCAAATGGTCTAAAAAGGAACAATTCGCTTCACTCTTTATACTTAATAATGTCCGGAGTACGAGCCTTCAGGTGATTATTAAATAATAAAGCTATGATATTATAATTAGGCTATTGTATTTAGTACGAGAAGTAATATCAATTCATGACTCGAAAGATGGTTTGGTTTCCGATTATGGCCTGCAGAATTCTTAATTTATGATCCGAAAATATCCAAATTCTCAATTTTGGACCTCAACATGAGATCTTCAATTTGAATTTGATAATTTTTTGATTCATAAATCGAAAATTATGATATATTTCAGGTCCAGGAGGCTGGGTTGAAGTTCATATTCTAAAATTTGAATTAAAAACTAAATTATTTTCTTGTCATGGACTGATCGTACTCCACTTGGCGGTGTGCAACGGGTATATATTGTTTATAACAATTATTTATTTTAAATAAAAATAATTTTAAGAAATATGTAGAATAAATATTGGGATTTCTTCAAGCCT
>AYJT01053545.1:0-10206 GCA_001278415.1 Ocimum tenuiflorum | reverse complement strand
CCCATCAAGAGGAACGAGCTGCTCAATAGAGTTCTGGAACTCTGTGACTTCCGGATAGCCTATCAAACTACAACTCTTCCCTAGCTAAAATCCCCAGAGCCCATCTTCCCAATCATCCCTTCAGACCCAGCTCCAACTATCGGGAAGACTTTCTCTCAGCTATCTGCAACCCCTGAGTCTGATCCACTCAAAGACAAGCAGCCTAGTCCTCAGTCCAAGCCAGTCAGCCCTCCTCTTCCTTCCATATCTTCTAATCACTTGACTGCACTAATTAAAGAAACATACATTGACTCTCAACTGCCTATCTCTTCATCCAAGGTTGTGCTCACCGACATTAGGAAGGATGGAGCTGAAACTAGCTGCTCTTCAGCTGGCACTGAGAGTCCAGTTGACCATCCTCCTCCTCCGCCTCCTTCCAAGGACGCCCTGGCCCCTTCATATGAGACACAACCAGGCCTTCCTGACCTTAATGAAGGAAAGGACTACCAATAGAACAGGAGGATCCTTAGCCATCCCCTCCTCAGTCTAATCCAGCGGCTAAAGATCCCTCCTCGGCTGCTTCGGGAGTAAAGCCTCAGCTCTCCTCGACCCCAGTTATCACTGCATCTCTCCAAGAGGTGACTATTCCGGCTTGGCTGACTGCTACTCCTATCCAGTCTGTTCCAGTTGATCCTTCCTATCCCTCTCAGCTGCAGATTATTGCTCTTATAGAGTGCCCCGAGCTCAACCCTCCGCATCATCCTCAGCTCTTGCCACAGTCCAGCCCAGCACTGACCCTGTTATTCTTCTCAGCCTTTAGACTCTTACTCAGAGCATGACTCTTCTGTCTAATGCTATCAAAAAAGGGGAAGAATGGCGACTGAAAATAGACTAAGAAGAATACGAGAAGGAGAAAAAGGCTGCTGAAAGAAGAAGAGGAAGAGAGAAGCCAAGGAGAAAGAAGAAGCAGCCAAGAAGCAGAGAGAAGAAGGCACCAGCTGAATAAATGTAATCTGATCAGTCAGTTAGGTTTGATTGCATTGTATGTTCTTTATATTTTCAAACTCTTGTACAATGTAATCTGAACTTCAAAGTAAATGTAACTGATTACATTTTTGAATGACAATATCTTGTTGTCTTAAAGATCATATCTCTTATCTATTAATAGGTACAACTGGGTATGCACAGTTTAGTGCAATCAGTGTCAGCTATAACTCTTCCTTACATTCCAAGGATATAATTATTCTCAGAACAAGTTTCGTAACACTTGTTATATTTGAAATGAATGTTAAGGAAAGACATAGCTAGGGAAGAACATGTCAAGGGGGAAGTAATTCTGTAACTTCCTTCACTTCTTTCGTTTTTTTTTTCAATCAAGCATAGTTTGACAACATCAAAAAGGGGGAAATTATTATGAATTAAGATATTTTGATGATGTTAGAAATCATGTCAGTAGTTTAGAGCTGATCCTAGCATGTAATATTGTATAGGTCTAATCTGTAATAGCATAGGTTTGTGGAGAGCTAAAGCTGGAGAGATCATGACTTAGAATATTCCTGAAAAATTAGTTCTACTACGATAGTTGATCCAACTATGTCATCCCAGCTGTGAGTCGCAGAGCTGAAGTTAGTCAGCTTAGAAAGGAACCCAGCTGCAATTCTTCTAGAATTGACAGCTGACTTAAGATTAGTTTGACTCCAGAGTTGACTTTCAAAAGGAGAGCTAACATCCGAGGAATCTCCCTTTATCGAGTCAGAAGTCAAGACCAGTTGTCTTTTAAACAACTGAGACAAAAAGAAGAATAATCAATGACCTTGGAAATGTGGTTAAAAAGGTACTCTGATAGTAGGTAATATCCAGCGGTCCATAGCTGAAAGCTGATGGACTGATGGATAAAGCACTGAAAAAGCCTGTTGCAAGTACAACAACGACTGTATTCTTCTGACGATAAATTTAACTATTCAACCTATGCTTTTCACCTGCTTCGCAACGGCATTATTCAAATCCGTCAAGTATAAATAGAAGAGAAGAACGAAGAGTGTAGACTATTGACTCTCCATCTGCTAAAATCCTATTCTGATTCTTCATTCTCAAGCATTCGAGCTTTTCGAGTTTTAACTCGAGACCCTCCAGAAGTCCTCAAGCTGTTCTTACAGTCAAAGATTCCGGTATCGTTCTCAGATTCCATCTAAGAATATCTTTCCAAATCATTTGCATTCTGAAGGGAACCGAAACCTTCAACCATCGATCTACGAAGCCTATGATATGGACTCTGGTAGAGCCTCAAGATCAACCGTGTCTGCGACCGATAGTCTTTAAATCTCTCCGTTTCAGAAGAATCTTAGTTATAAATTGTGCTCATAACACCGTGTATTATTGAATTTCCTTCTTTAGAAGGAAGAGATGACGTAGGATTATTTTGAATCCGAATCTCTATAAATTCTATGTTTATTTACATCTTTTCTATATTCCTGCTCAAATATCTTTAAACCCAGCTGCCTCATAGTAGCTGGAGTATAACTGGAATAAGGCCTAACTGACTAACGACAAAAATCTTTAAGAAACCTAGCTGACTTACTTCTAAGTCAGCTGAGATAAAAACAAGCTTAAAGCTCGCAACTGTTATATTAAGACTAACGCTTCCGCACATCACGTATCTCTGATTTGGGATAACACCTGATTAATCACTCGTACATAGTAAATTGCGTTGAGCGTGACATTGCTTTTTATTATATCAAATGAACATATTATCTCCTATTACCTTGTAAAATTGGTGAAAAGATATATTCATAATGAAATTCATCATCGAGTCACATATTTATAACAACTTTTAGGGACTTACACCAAATTTGAAAATATTAATATTGATATTGAACATCAACATTGTTTAAAATATCACAATTGACGCACAATCAATTATTAAGTGTTTTAAAATAGACAAATCTTGAAATTGATGGATTTTATTAAAATTGTTTGTTGATTTTAAAAATTGCAATTTTTTGAAATTCTATGCAAAATTTGCAAAAATATTAAAAAATTATGTTAAATTTTGCCACATTTAAAAATTTATGTTAAATTGCAAAATAAATAATTATTACATGAAAATTGCAAAAAAATTAAAAAATTATGTTAAAATATGTGATATTTATAAATTTGTGTGAAATTTACAAAATTCAAAAGAGGTGCGTTAATTCTAACATATAATCCTAAATTAGTTGAAGTTCAAGTATTGATTATACGATACCTGAATAAAAATCTAATGAGATTCAGACGAATATGCAGGCGAAATTTGGCTTAGATGATAAGAAACAATTTTATATAATATATTATTGCATTATTGTGATTTAGTGAATCTATTTCTTAAACACAGTAGTGAGTGTGACAGCTGAAGAAGATGCATGGCATATTTGACGGTTGGCATTGGTTTGGGCCTTGATTAATCGTCAATAATCATTATATGTCTAAAGCATATACTAATAAATTATATTGTTCATTATTCATGATTATTTAAAACCCATTAGAAGTTAATTAATACTAACCTTGCCATATTTTGCCATCTTATTTCGCCACTTGTTTATCATAAATCTTGAGAAGTAGAGGATCACTTAAAAAATTGAACGGTCTAAATGAGTTTGCACTACCAAACACTTAATAATTCATTTCCTGAAAAAATGTACTTCATAATCAATTCTACACCGATTTCAAGTGACAGGGAATATTAAAGTGTTCATCTTTCCTTTTTCTTTCTTTTTTTATATATCAAGTACAATATCAAATAAATCTTATTTTGATATCCCATGTAGACTCGAACCCTTGACCTTTTAGTTATTTAAGAAAACATTTATTTGTTTGTATTCTTCCATTATTATACTAAATACTATTTCATTGTTTTTAGAGAGAAAAACACTATTCATTATTGATAACGAGGATAAATAATGATTGCCACTTGAAAAATGGAGATTGAGTAAAGTTGCTTACACTTAAATGTAATAACCTAAAATTTATATAAGAGAGAATTAATTTAACTAGAGAATTATGTATAAATTATATAGAGAGAGATATCAGAAACCTTGATTAATTCTAAAACCCTATTGCTTTCATTCATAAAGGTTATTGTTTCCAAGTAATCTCTTTATTACCACGAAGACCAACTTTAATCGTCATTCCTTTCAGAAAAACCAACGGTAATGCCATCCCGGCCTTCCTCTATCAAAAAAGGCACAATTGATCGATATCTATCATTTTTAATGATGTAAAGGACAAAATTTCTTTTGAAATTAATTTTGATCATGATCCACTTGAAAGTAAATTAATATTATCATTTTAAAAGATATCAGGCAATTTATTATTAGTTGTTTTAAATGATTCATGCACGCCCCAATAGAAATGCAGGACTTGACCCAATCGCAAATCAAAATAAGAGAACTTGTATGCGAAATAATCATTCAGGCGAGGGGATATATATTCTGTGGCTAAATGTTACAATTTGGCGATCGTAGAGGGTGGCTGACGTACAAGCTCCGATGATAAGTCGGTGAGCAAAATTGATAAAAGAACCGTAGCATGTGTTGAAATGGACGTCTTTGATGGAGTTCACGAGGATGTATAATTCAGAGAGTTAAACAATAATGACAAATTGGATTCGTGTTCATAATCATGGTTGGTTTAATTAACAGATACCCGGTGGGAATTGGAATATCAGTTCGACAATTACATGTTCATTATGGTATATCAGTGTCATCAAAATAACAATAAATAATGTAGTTGGAAATCATGTATGATGATATGAATCTCAAGGCTTTATTTAATGTTCCCGCATCGATCACATTCCTCCGCTTCTCAACTTACACATTTAGAAATATATGTAGGGTTAAGTACGAGAGTACTCAGTGAAATTATTTCAAAAATCATACATAGGTGGTTTTGATGTGTCATGCCATTCACTTTTGTGACACATATGTTTGTTCATTAAAATCGAACCCTCATGTAATCCATACATAGAGTTTTTATCATCATCATCATCATCATCATCGCTTTAGTATGTATCGCGTATTTGAGCAGTGAACTAGGAATGAGCCTTCCTTCTCTAGCCACGATGCTTGGCTCAAAAAGAAAATTTCTCATTGGTCATCATCACAAGTGCAGTATATTAACATCAATACTAAAATCCGAATTATAACTACTAGTTTAATCAATATTAGGCTTATTGTGCATTACGCACGACAAAGCTTGAACCTGGTACTTCCTTGATTGGCTCTCAATAAGAGGACTGATGAAATTTACAAAAATATTTTCGATCATGATTATTATTTCACGAACAAATTATGTTTTCCCAGTACTTTTAGAAACAATTTATGCTCATTTCAAGGTTTTGAATTTAATATGGATTTGTTAGACAATTTACATTTATATTAAGAAGTTCTGCTTTATTTTAATATGAGATAGTCTATATTCATATGGAGCTCTTGGGCTTCATTTGAATTTATTTGAAAGTTATCTCAGATCGAGGGGTTCTTCAATTTAAATTTGAACTTCGTAAGATAATTTATACTAATTTGTAGAGAGTTCTTTGATTAATTTGAATATTGTTTATAATTGGATTGAATTCTATCAATTATATTGGGCCACAATTGGGTTAGCGGTGATTAAGGTCCAAAGATTAGATATTAATTCTATTGGGCTACCAAATAATGGCTCTCATATTAATTGCGGCTAGATGATTTTATTTGATTTAATTCAGGGCTTGACCCCCAAATTTAATTAATATATAATAGCATTTATACCCTCACCATTACCCCCATTATCCAAATCTTATAAAAAAAATAAAAATTACGAGGCGGCTGCATGTGGGATTAAGAGAAATTAATGTAGGGCAAGAAATGGGCGATGATTGCGCGGCTGTTTCCGAGAAGAACCGAGGTCTATTGAATATTGAATGTTGTGCGCCTAATGTTTCTGAATATAGAACGCGTACGCTCCGATAAAAGATGAAAATCACTGTTATAATATTACAGGAGGAGGGATAACTTAGATCGGGCCCAAACTGAAAGCTCAAGTTGAATTGTCCATCAATGCTCACCCAATGTTGAAATCTCAACTTTAATGGCGAGGATAAAATTGATGCTGTTAAAAACCACCGGTCTACGAGGAAACATAGACAGCAATCCACTGCTTATCGGCGGAGGAAGATGGATCAGTTCGTACCGCCATTTCCTGCGGTTTTTTCTTGATGGAGTCCTTTTGTCCTTTACCTTTTTTTTCCCTCTAAAAAAACCGAAGCTATTCAGATGATTCATTAAACTATCGGGTGCTATAAGGATTTAATAGTCTTTAGAAAACATATTTTTAACTAAATTATTGAGGGGCTACAAAGAGCTTATAAATAAAATTATCTTCAATCAGGGCCCACTAATAATAAAATAGATAATTTATTTCCATAATCACATTTATAATTAAAGCACACCAACCATACAAATATCAGGCGGCGTTTGGTTTAACTATCCGAAATCACTATGGATATGAGTTTGATAGTCTAGGAAATGCGTATGTGTTTGAGGATTCCAAAAAAGCTGTTTGTTTATAACATGAGTTAGGGTATCATTTCCAATTCCAATGTTTGGTTAATCAAGTGTAAGGGTTTAGAAATATATTAAAAAATTAATTTTATCCTTCATTAATATTTTGAGTTGGATTTTTTTAATCCTTTCTTGAAATGATTTATAACTCAACACAAATTTCAAACTTCCAATTTCCAAATATTATAACATCAAACCGGCAAAAAAAAAAAAAAAAGAAAAAGCTGCACTAAAACCAACCAAAAACCCGTCTAAAACAACAATAAAGTGTTGAAAAAAAAAACAACAAGCTAAAATGCAACTTCAACAAAAAAAACAGCTGCAAAACTGAGCCAAAATAGCGGCACAAATGACAACAAAGGCAGCAGTAAGAGCAACTCAAAATATTGCACTTATACATAGCTAATTCCAACATGAACAAAATATTATGTTTTTACATTTAACATATTAAGCAGTACTACATCATTTCTTACAAATATACAAAATATCAAAAGTTTTTTCATCGAACCATGTTCCCAAACATCCAACAAAAAACCTATCTTGAAGAACAAAAAGCTAACATTCTGCTAGTTTTCTAAATCCAACACAATATTTATGGGGGTGGAAAAAGTAAACTAAGCACATAGTGCATTCGCATCTAGGATGGAAGATTAAAAAAAAACATCAATATTTTCTTTATCAGCAGCAAATATATTAGCTACATTGAACACATATTAGGCAGCTTTTTCGCGCTTATTCGCTTCTACCATAGCATTTGCAATTGTTGCAAAATTACTGGTAAAGCCCTTTACAAAAGTGCAGAAACCAATATTCAATTGTGCGCCAACATCTAAGGGAGCCATTGACTTTTTTCTCTTTGCAACCATATGTTTAGATGTTAGTGGTCTTTTTTGTTCAGAAAGTGCATTTCTCACAGTTGGAGTTGATTGTGCTTCTGAGTTAACATCACACTCTTCTTCAAATGAAAAATAGGGGATAGTCACTAAGAGTTTCACCTCCACTTTCATTTTTCTGATCACCTTCCATAGTCTGAATGGCGTCCCTAAATCCCTGTGCAGTTACACCAGTTGCGCTATCATTTTCATAAACCAACTCAAGTTGATTCAAATATGGAAATTTGAAGTCTCACATTCCTTTAACTTCTTTATGTTTCTACAAAATAGAAAAATTCAAAAACCAATATTTCGAGACTGGAAATTGACAACATAAACTATATATACTAATATATTATTAGAAACTAAACTTACCTTAGAGTAATTGTCAAACCATTGTCGTTCACAAGTTATTTTTTTCTCCACATCATTCCATTGACAACTACTCTCTTTTAACATATTATTGATAACATGGAATTTGGTCTTCAACCACTTAATTTTTGACTCAAGGTTGGGCGAAACTTGCTTAGTAAAGGTTGGTATTTTGATGCAAATCTTTTTGTGTACTTCCGTCGTGTAGTTGTTTTTAAAACCACCATCTGTCTTCCACGCAGGATCGCAAGCCATGTCTTGAAGAACTCCAATTAATGCCTGCACCTCCTCTTCCATCCAAAAGCATTTATTTTTTCCACAGCCTCGAACACTTTCCTCTTGGTCCATCTTAACATCATTGGTGAAGGAAACAATAACTAATCATTAAAAAAATAAATATAAGAATAAAACAACAACATAATCTTTCAAAGTAACAAATAGTTAAAAAGAAACACACATACACACACAAGAAACAAACTGGAATATCAAATCTATCAAAGTTACTGATACATACATCATCAATGACAAATATTCCAATACAATCAAAGTTTCTAATACAATCAATACAAAGAAAGTTCAAAACGACATAACATCCTAAGATGTCCCTTGAAACATATGTGGTCAATGATTAGATGTCTCTCTCCAACTATCAAACATTTCATTTGCTAAGTTATTTTTGAAATTAACTCATTCTTGTGTTGGATTAACATGTGTTACATATTCTTCACCATCCACTTCTGCTTCATCTTCAATTTGGACTTCCTCATCTGCTTTTCAACTCTTGTGGATCAAAACTCATGTACTATCTTATCAAATTATGTAAAAGACAGCAAGCCAAAATTATGCGCACTTGAGTTCAAATTGGGAAAAATGAAGGGGAAGCTAGTATTTTCCATCATCCTTTTAGCAATCCAAAGTATCTCTCAACTACGTTTCTAGCTTTGGAAGGTTTCATGTTAAAAAACTCTTCTGCAATTTGAGGTTGGTGCCCCTGAAACTCATTAAGATGATACCGCTGACCTCGAAAGAGGGATAAAAATCATTCAACATTGCAATATCCAGCATCCACCAAATAATAACAACCTTCAAAATATCAAATTATAAATTATTAGTTTAGTGTTTTAATGGAGTAAAAAAAATACTATATTTCAAGATAAAATCTATAAATTATAAAACCATGTGAGCCTTGAGGAACTTTAAGACCATCAGGTCTACTTATAGCTCTCTATTTGACCATAATGTGCTGAACCCTCTCAACCAGGCAAAACATATATAAATTGCATGTTAGGATAGAAAACCCCCAATACATTTGTTGCTAAATTTTCCTTTCAAGTGCGATATCGCGATTTTGATCAGCTGGATGTGTGACTCTAATTAATGTTCCATCTAAAGCACCTAAACAACCCTGTGGTATGAAAAATTTCAAAATTAGAAAAAATAACCATGATGCATTCTTGTTGTATAAACAAAGTTTAATAGTGCCTGAAGTTTTACATCTAAGTACCTTAAAAACTTTCCAACGGTCGTCATCACAATTTTTAGTAATAGCTAAAAGGCAGCGATTAAAGTGGCGACTGATGGTTTTCCCCACTTCGATAAAAAAGTAAATCAATGGTTCAATTTTTTTTTGGTGGGCCAATATATATAAAAAAAAGCAACAATGTCTTCAACTGACATGTTTTTTGTGTCTTCCAAACTTCCATTACTTATTACCATCTCACACAATAGACCAAAAGTATGTCTATCCATGGGAAGTTCACTAATACAAACAACATCTGATTCTTTTGTAAGCCTGATGATCCAATTTATTCTCTCCATCCTCTTCTCTTCTTTAGTTTTTAGTTGTGGACTCAAAATACACAAATGCAGCAAAAACAACTTGTACCAAGTTACAAGCACTAAATTCTGACCAATGCTGCCATAATCTGTACATTTCGAATTACTTTCCGTCGTCTATTTATGAGAGGAGTTCGTGTCATATTTTTCTACATGACAATAAAGTATAAATTAGCAATCAATGAGCACCATAAGATAGTTTTTTTCACAACAGTTTTATCACTCAGTGCTTTCCCACGTAAGATAAGCAAGAACCACGAAAACGTGGAGCAAGAAAAAAAAATCAAATATTGAATCACAGGAGTTGGTAATAAAGTGAAGCTCAAAAGATAAAACAAAAGCCACATCAAAATGTACAAATGCAATAAGGGAACGTACAAAAATGTACGAACGCAAGATCATCATGCATAAATACCAAAATGTGATGCATTGGCTTTCTTAAAACTAGTTTCTTTCCATGAACATCTTTTACTCAACAAAGCAAAAATTACTCAATGAAAGCATCTATTAGAAGAATTAGAGTCACAGTAAAGCGCTTAACAAACATAGCAGATACCATCCAAAAACATAAT
>AYJT01053537.1:0-12706 GCA_001278415.1 Ocimum tenuiflorum | reverse complement strand
AAAAAAGCCACACACCACCATTGCGCCCAACAATTCCACTGCTAGGCAGGCCCTGGGAGATATACCCAGGCCGTCGTCTGCTATCCCAGAATCTGGAGAGGGTAGTACGATCCAAGAACTCATCTCGTAAATCCATAAGATGCGAGAGGACCGCGCACGATAAATCCAGTCTCTCTGGTCAGAATTTCAGCAGAACGGAGAGAGTTCCAAAAGAGTGCCGCCGATGAGCGATCAACTCCCGACGCTGAGATTATATGCAAGGTTCAGATTCGTCCGGTTAGCAGTTTGATGACCAGGTCAAGACACATCGCCATAGGGATCCGATGATAGAAGAGGAGAAAAATCCTGAGCATCAACAGATCATGAGAGACAAACAACCGGGGCGCAAGAAGGATGTCGGCTGGAGGTTTGTGGATGGAAGGTCGGACAACACGGTATATGTCACTGTGACACCACTGCATGACTCCCAGAGGGGCTACGAGGACGACGTGCTCCTCCGACATATCGCAGAGCTGGAGGGAAGAGTAGCCAAGGTTCTAGGGCTACCCGTGCTGTTCGAGGAGATTGAATGGTCAAGCCTGCCTTCGAGGTTCAACCCTCCATCGATGAGGTCGTACGATGGCACCACTAAACCACATGAACATATCACTATGTTCAAACTGAAGATGATGTCCGTCGCGGTCTGGATGGCTGATCGTGAGCCGTGCATATGCAAGAGCTTCGGGCTCTACACTTTGTGGACCTTCTCTTCAATGGTTCGCTAACCAAAGGCAAGGATCCATTGCATCCTTCACCCATCTCCACAGTTGTTCATCTGGTAGTTCTTTTGTAGTCGGAAACAGAAGAAGAGGTCCGACGATCTGTACTCGATTGTTCAAAAAGATGGAAAGCCACTGAAGGATTACGTGGCTCGATTCAATCGAGAGAGGGTAGTGATACCCAATTGTTCAGAGAAAACTGTTGTCACCATCTTTTGTAAGGGGCTAAGGCGTGATAGAGAGTTGTTTAAGGAGCTGGTGATACGCTTGGGGGATGAGGCACTCTCGAAGGCGGAGCCTGTCACCTGCTTGGAGAATGAGTTCTCCTACCGTCCTGCGGGAGACAAATCGAAGGAGAAGCGGCCGGCACCACCAGTCACAGACAGGAGGGATGCACCACGACTGCGAAGGCCTGAGATCGAATCTCTCAGACACTTTGACCACTCGAGGGGCAAAGTCAAAGCCCCCTGGCACATGAGGAAGCCCGATCGACAGCCTCCGGCGTACACTATGGCCGTAAATTGGTGAGAGCCATCCTACCTCGAGGATGGCCCCTGAGAGATGGGCCCCCCAACAAGAAGGGTCCGGGAAAATACTGTGAGTTCCATAAATCTCGAGGGCACTCCATGGAGAAGTGCGGACTGCTGAAGAGGAAGGTCCAGAACATGCTGAGGATTGAAAAACTCAATTTCGGGCATCATAATCGAGACCGAAAAGACACCCTAGCTCCACTTGGCCCGCAAGCTCTGCCTACCTAGCTTGCTTTGCCAAAGGACCACCTCCACTTCTCCAAATTGACCGGGTAATCCACTGCATCACTGGAGGGTCCGAGGTCAGCGAGATCAGTTTGAGCCCGACTAAGAGGCATTGCCTCGAGGTGTAGAATGTTTCAAGCCGTAACAATGATGTTTGAGGGCTGGAGTTGAAGGAGTACGAGAAGTAGCCTCAGTTCAGAGGATGCAGCCGTCACCTTTTCCCACCATGATGCGCTCGTGATTAGTATGGTGGTGGGTCCTTTTCAAGCTAGAGAGGATCCTGATCAACAATGGAAGCTCCACCAACATTCTATTTTGGGCATGTCTCACAACCATGGGGGAGTTGATCCGAGCCCTCAAGCCAAAAGTAACCACCCTCGTTGGCTTCAATGGTGAAAAATTAACCACTCTGCGGGAAATTGAGATCCAAATGTACGTGGGGGGAAGGGGGGCTTACCCACCAAGTCAGCTTCCAAGTAGTTGAAGCCCCCTAAGCCTACAATGCAATTTCGGAGCATCCATGGCTCCACGAACTTAAAGCAGTCCCTTTCACCTTCCATCAGATGCTCAAGCTTCCAACTCCCTGGGGAGTACAGACTGTGAAGGGAGAACAGGAGATCGCCCGCTCTTGCTACCACGCCAACCTTAATAAGCCTCGCCTCTCAAAGGTAGAATGAAGTGTATGCTTTGAACCCCTCTTTTGTCTCGCAGCTGCCTGCATTGTCGATATTTTCTCCTCGTAGAATATTATCAATTCATGTTTAGAGATTCAAGCTTGAATTGTACTTGTATAGCTTTTGCATTTTATGTAAAATACTAGATTTATAACATTAAAAAAATTTTATTTCAAGGTACAATTGTGAGCAACAAGTGTCTAAGAACAAGCAATCAAAATGAGAAAACAAACAAGGAAGTCTTTTCACTATGAAAGATAATTACATCGTCCTCCAATATGTATAAAAAAATGTGTGGGAGTGCCTACAGCTAACTCTGTCTCTTGTCAGGAGCTTCAGGCTCGAGACCAATGATTGCGCACCGCATAGAGGTGCCTGCGAACCAGAAGCAACTCACAGTCGCCTTGGAGCTGGTAGTGAACATCTACCTCGTAGTTGGCGGCAACATCATGATATCAAAGCGGCACGCCAGAAGAAAGAGTCCCGAGGATCACGTGGCCCCGAGAACAAAAAAGAAGTGTACTGCCCACTCGCCCTCTAGAAAGAGGACAAAAATGAAGCAGCGCTTCAAGTAGTCGAGGGTGCACTACCTCGTGAATCTCAAATAGCCTAACCTTAACAAAGATACATGCTAAGTCCGCTCGCACTATAGAAGTTTCTAAACCTTGTCAAATTTGTTATTATTTCTCTATCGATTTTTCTTCCAAAATTATGAAATATTATGGATCGAAAAATACTATTATTGAATAGTAATACCCTTTATGTCCATCATGTTTTGTCAATGTCTATTTATAGGGTACATTTACACAAAACGTGACTATACACGAGGAAAGACAATCCAACCATCACGAGTAAATTTCATTCATGAAATTTATATTCACATCACATTTACAAGCACATGTACAAAAAAAGTTAGGGGCTAGGCTCATTGCAAAAACTAACTCTAATCCTCCCAGGTCAGTCAGAGACAATCTGCATCACGTCAACAGAATCCACCCGAGCCGCAGAAGTTCACCTCGGCACCAAAAATTGCAATTTTCAGATGGAACACTATTTCTTCAAGCGCCGCAACGATGTTAGAGATGTGGCAGACGTCAGCCACCGCCTGCATTTTCCGGCGGGTGACTGTGGATTTTGCTCGAGGGAATCTCACCCCGAAGACTCCCCTCAACGTAAGTATATTTTGGAATTTTTTGAAAGGATTGGGCACAATGCCCGACTCTAAGGTCAACAGACTATCAGAAAAATTAGTACGGAAAGTGAGTGCGAGATGCCATTAGTGCTAAGCAGAGACTAGAAAGCCTAAGTAATCAAGGAAGAAAGAGGAGGAGGACACTAGTCGGAATATGAATTGCTCTAGCTGAAGTGTTATAAAGGGAAAGGATGTGCAAATTTGAAATTAAAAATGTAAATTTAGGGTCTGATCTACTCCTTGATATTCATACTCGGAATACCAAAGGTCGCAAGTCAAACGATACAGTTTCGGCCACGTAAGCAATTCGCGCAGGTACATTAAAATTCTTACAAGTGTAAAACTTGAACTCCATACAAACTATTTGTGTCTGGCTTCGAGACACTCGGGGCTAAGTAACCCTTTGAGTTCTCGATTATTCTTACAAGCACTCGGGGCTAACAATCCTTCCCTGATGGATTACAATCCAAATAATGAGCTTTATAAAATTACTCGAAGCACTCATATATCCCCACAATCAAAGAACGGCGATATAATCTCAAAGCCAGTGCATCACAATCGCTTATATCAAAGTTATTTATAATTGATAACTAGGGGCTTCGCCTCGAGATCTGGGATTATCTTCCCAAGGATTCTTAATTATCATCTCGAAGCCAACATTTAAGGTCTACTTGCTCGAGGTTCATACTCCAGTCGGAATTTAACAACTCGTCAACCCTAAAAATTGGTATTTTACAATTATTGGTATTCTATGGGTTGCTTCGGATTATCATCTGGAATATCTATTAAAAATGCTCGAAGCGTCTTATCTCTCCGAAATACAGCTCTACACTATCTATTCAAACACTCATGACTATCGCCGTGCGACCCCCTTATTATCTCCTAAGCTGGCCCATAGCCCTTTGGTCGAGCATTTCTACTATCTCTCAAGCTAGCTCCTAAGCCCCATGATTGAAATTGTGCCAATGCGCCAATAAATATGAAAAACTCTTGCCCCAAGGCACTAACATGCATACTAATTGCCAAGCCTCTGGGCTACGCCGTGCTGCGGCCGACCTATTCCCCCTTTGTGTTGCCGCTCCATGCGATGCGTGGGACGCCACTAGACCTCTCTGTCACTTACCTTCGGTATCGACATGTAAAAGTACTTGGGAAAGAACCTACAACCTCATATTTCATTTTTATGATGCGCGGCATGTACGCTGCATGACCTCTGTCATTTACAAATTCGTAACGACATGTAAAACACTTAGAGCTTCTTAGTACTTGTGTCCAAGCTCTGGGATAACCTATTCCCCAGAGGATAAACTGCTCAGTCACAGCCGTCCCCAACTCCCTTTGAAAACGTCGCGCTTCGACGCGCATAGTAAAATCTATCAAGCAAAACTTCTACCTATACAACTCCATCATGATCGTCTCAAAGGCAACTGTGCACAATCTAAGTGTCTTCAGCCTCGATCTGGCCGAACGCCCGAACTCGTATTACACCTCCTAGTACGTATAAAATGTTTCATCTATCTCTCGTGAAATATCTTCACCTCTTTAACTCGGGGCTGGCCATCTCGGGACATGGATTGTTTCTGAAATCTTGACAGGAATAAAGAACCAACAGTAGCGATACACAATTCAAGCCTCACCTTGAAAGCAGGTCTTGAATGCATATTTTTGTGCTAGCTATATCTTTCGTAGGTCTGTCTTCCCGAATCAATTAACTTGATTTGCGAAGACATGGGGCTATTGTTGAGGGCCAAAATATTCGTTCAATCTCAGCCGTTGATCACAAGGCCAAGATGCTCGCCTCGGAGGCGTTGCCTCGAACCCTGGCTAAACCAGCACAACTCTTGAAGCTTCTCATAGGTTCGGACAACCCTCTCGTTGGATCTAACACTGAAAAAATCTTAGTAAGACAACTTTTTCATGAGAATGCCCTGATTCACCCTCCGTGGACGAACCTTGCGGAGGAACCCTTAGGTTTTCGGGGGATTGACCAGTCCTTTATATTGGAATGGGTGAAGAGTCAAATGGTTTGGCACTTCCGCCTGAGGGGAAAAATTGAGAGAATTTTGAATCAGAGTTCTGGATTTTTGTTCATCCTTCGCCCCCCGATTCATACATTAAAATTCGTGGATAGTCGCCATAAATCAGGCTTACCCCCATTTTCTCGTTTTTGAGCCTTTTCAAGCCATCCAATCAAATTGCCCGTCTCGAAGGCCCCCTCAGGGTTCGCGCATCGAGACTCGAAACCTCTCTGACCCCAACCTCGAGATTCCAGACGTGTGCACCCACACGCTGGAATGATCCAAATTGATTTCTTTTGATAACTCAGCATAAGGGAAAATGCGTGAATCTAACCTCCCCAGTTGTATTTGCAGATCGACCCCTAGGTTATATGCAAATAGGCCCCTTAGATAGGAATTATTCAGATTCTCTTAATGTAACAGTATAAATAGTGTGCTCACACCATGCATGCACAATTCTATTCACTCACACACTACTATATCACTTCGATCACCTTCTCCGACGAGTTCCCCATCGAGAAGCTTTGTAATTTTCACTCAGTTACTCTATAAAATACTAGTAAGTCCATTCCGGGGGACTATAAACCTTTCTGGAAGTCTTAGTGTTCGATTTACTTTCCCGTTTAGAGTCCCGATCATTCCAACGATCAAAATGAAATCTC
Source organism: Ocimum tenuiflorum (assembly GCA_001278415.1). Classification (NCBI taxonomy): domain Eukaryota; kingdom Viridiplantae; phylum Streptophyta; class Magnoliopsida; order Lamiales; family Lamiaceae; genus Ocimum; species Ocimum tenuiflorum. The sequence continues at coordinate 6,647 of AYJT01053537.1, read as the reverse complement.
AACAGGATACAACTCAGAAACTGATTCTGGACTCCAGATCTGAATCAATAGATGAGCTTTGCGCCAAATTCACAGGTAATTATTCCGCAACACCTATGTGATGCAATTACAATTTCTTAACTGCATGTTTAGATAATAATTGATGTATGATAAGTTTTGATACCAGAAATTCGGTCTAGACAAAACGAATCGAAATTCAGTCTCCGAATTCCTACATACCCAAGAACAATGAATATAATGAAGATGGCACAAACGGAAGCGACATGTCGTTTAATAAGTCAAAAGAAATTTCTTGGTTAATTCGAAGAAATCCATGATCTTTCAGATTTGGAGAAATAAATTCACATTTTTACGAAACTGAAAACTGTAGATTACAAAGAAGTGTTTATATAGGCAAATAAAATCCTAATGAACTTAGCAATGTAGATATAACTATACTAGGAAACATAATTTGGACAAAGGAAATAAATATAATCTAGATCAAGATAATAACAAAAAGCACTACTCACGTCACTATACATGTGAATAATAAAAACATGCAATATCTTCAAGTATATTTACCCTAATTAAATCGGTTATTGACGTACCTCTTTCACTATCATCTTGAATGATTTCTTTCTCAATTCTTTAAACCTTAAATTCCATCCAATTAATTGAGATCAAATTTCCAAAAAGGTGACTTTGGGATGAATTACGGTGATCCCTTAACCTAGGTGGCTTTTTTAAAAAAAAATTCAAGTTCACGATAAACGAGGTGGTGTGGTGGTGTATTGTGGATGAGTGTGTCGTCATGTTGGGCCGCCACTTTTGAACACAACCCATAATTTCCTGTCCTTTGCTTGAAGGCCGTGTCTGCTACTAAAATATTTATAAATTCTACACTATGATGCAAAGGGATAAAGGTTGTAGTGTCAGTGTGTAATTAAAATTAATCTAACTTTTACACCATCGCAATCATTTTTGTTTTAAACAAAAATCACCTGTATCAAATAAAAATTTTCATTCTCACCACGAATATGAATAAAAATAAAATATACTAAATTTTGATGTTCCTAATATCAATTAATGTTTGGTTTTCACACGTGCGTTGCAACATTCCAATTAAGGTTTATTAGGCTCCATTTGGTTGATGGGGTTTCGAAACAGGGGAATGATGAAATTATTTCAAATCTACCTTTTGATTAAGAGATCTTAGAATGAGAGTTTGAGAATGGTATCTTATTATTTGGGGTATCATCTAAACCCATGAGGTAGGGTGGTTTTGGTATTGATTCCTTATTTTATTCATAAAATTAATTTCTTTTATATTTTATTTACATCATTTCTAATTTTAATTTTAATTTTAATTTTATTTTATTTTGAAAAAACTTATAATCAATATTTTATGTCATTTTCTATTTTTTATTTCATGTCATTTATAATTATTTTTATTTTTAGAATAATATATATATATATATATATTTAATTTTGATAATTAATTTTACAATTTTTAATTTATTTTTTATTATAGGTTATTTATAGTTATTTTTTATTTTTTAAAGAATATTTTAATTTTAATATCAATTTTTTGTTTTTACAATGATGTTTTGTGGTTTTCACTTATACTATTTTAATAAATGATAAAATTGATAATTATTGCATTGCTAAACACATGTCCGAAACATATAAAATATCAAAATTAAAAATGATTCCCATACCCAAGCTCATAAACCAAACAAGTTTATAATGGTCAACCACATACTCATTTAATTGACTATCAAACTTATATCTATAGTGATTCCTGACAGTTGGATTAAACACCCCCTTAGTCTCATCTACTAATACTTTTTTCACAAGTGGGTACAATCTCATTATTTTAACATGTAATGTTCCATTTGTGTACCTTTTTAAGTGTACTTTAAAATTTTGGATGGGAGAATTTATTTCAAAATATATTGAAAGTTCATTTTTTACATTTTCTTCCTCCTTAACTAAAATATAAACAAATAATTTTCATAACTTAGAGGGAATAGAGAAACCGAACTAAAATCGAACCACCTAAGAATTTAGTTTGATATAGTTTAGTAATTTTTATACATAGTTTGTTCGCTTCTATATTTGAGAACCGATTTTAGTTTGGTTCGGTATTGATTTAAAAAAAATATATTTCAGTTCAAAATGAGAACAGTCCAAATTTTATGTATTTATTAATAATAAATATTTTATGATAATAAGTTTACCTTTGAGAATAACTGAGTTTTTATACTGAACTCATGATTGATAAACTGTTCAAAATCTTTTGTACACAACATTAAACTTTCTTGAAATTTTTGCCATTTTAAAAAAAGTTATTTATTTAATTTAGTTGTTATATTTATTTGGATAAAATTGCATAAAAAATAAATAACAATAACTTTGATTTTAATTGAAAACTGAACCGATCAAGTCGACCTAATATTATCTAGTTAAGTTAAAATTATTTCCAACGGTTTGATTTTAAATTTTTCAAATTTTTTATTTTCGATCTTGTTGAACTAATCCTTCCATTTTCACAACTCTATCCACTCCGATATATTATGTGAAAATTTTACATAAACGTTAATGGAATATATACATAATAGAGTATTTTTTTTTTGAAAAAAGTATAAAAGTTTTCAAAAGATAAAAAAAGTAGGCAGGGAGGGCCGGGGGTTGCAAAAGGCACATTGTACCGTACGGATGCTATTTTTTGGTAGTGAGGGGACAAAGTAGAGGGGAATCCAGCCATATTCCAGTTGGATGGATAAAATCAAATAATGACGTCATTTCTATCCGATAGTAATGTGCATTCATCATCTACCGACTCGCTGCATGGTTTGCATGATTTTAAAAATTGAGGATTCAAATTTATGGAGACATTAATATGAAATTCTATTGTAATATTGTATTTTAACTAAAAAAATTGTGCATTCATTTAACCATCTCATATTAATATTATTAAAGAGTTTTTTCACCATAAATATTATATGTATATATTAAAAAAAATTATTAAAAATAATACCTACTTATGTGTTGTGTGCATCTCGCAGGTGACAACTTAGTTTAATAATATGAAGGGAATTTCTATAACATTTGAGTGAATAGTGTCCATACCTTTTACGTGGGGATGAACCCCCATACTATGTGGAATTCATCTTCATGTGAGAGGAGTGACAGTGCCAACCGAGAGGTTACAGCATTTGCCTAGTATAAAACAACTCTTCTTATTTTTCATTCATGGAGATAGTCACATCTTATTAATTGGGGCTCAAATCAAATAATGATGTCAATCCTATATGTTTTATTTATAATTCTTGAAGATATTCGCATCTGATTAATTGGGGCTCTACTTTTTATTGGGCTAAATTGAAACTTCCTAAAAATGAAATAAAGCACCTCATCTAAGAAACTATTCTGTCATTAATCTCACCTTATTCTGGAGATAAAATCCTCTATAATCATAAGAAAAAGGCAAGGCGTTTCCTTGAAAAAAAAAATGAAGAAGAATTGGGAGGTGTGATGAAAAGGATAAAGTTGAATCGATCGGTGGACCATGTAATGAGCTGGATTCTGCTAGCCAGTGTTTCTTGGAAACTACAGTCCCTGATTTGTCGTGAATTTAAACTGCACGCTGAATACTTCTTTATTGGACACGATACCATTTTGGGCTGGCTCGGGATTTATATGTAGTCTCACTTTCAAGACTTTTTATTTAATTTCGGAAATGGGAATAGGTTTTTGTTTTATAGTGATGTTATGTTTGTTGAGTGATAAAAAATGATATATGTATTAGACAGACCAGGATTAAGGTGTAAGGGTTTAAAATACATGTGCCGTCAATTTGCACGGGTGAGTTAAATTCGGACATGATAATTTCATAACACCAGATCGACCTCCCATGCTCACGGGAACCATTTTTTAATTTTTTAATTTTTGAAGGATTATATACTTCTATTCCTCAATATTTAAATAAGTTTAAAGAAGCAAATAAGAGTGCTTACAGTTGATCCAATGTCGGTGAAAATTACAAACTTATGAGACGACGAAAAGTAACAATTAATATTAATGTAATTATATTCGCACCAAGTCTTGCACAACCTATTATCCAACAACAACTAGGTAGTGAATGCATTTTATCCCACAGGTATTAGTGAGAATTTTTTTGCTATTAAAGTGGATAACGTTCACATATCTAACACATGAGTCTAAGAGCGTGGATTCTATATGGACTCGTGCTGAACACACACTCATATCTGGGGGCAAATTCCACCATGAGTGATATCCCATTGGATAGTGATGTGTCATTTATTTCACATAATTTGATAACTATTTTTCCTCTGATTTGACGTGTTTTATTGTTTGAAAAACACTACTTGGATTGTTTTTGTATTTGGTAGATACATGATTGAACATCGTTATGATTCTCTTATCATTTACAACTATGAATACATAAGAGATGAAATAAGAATCGAGAGAAGGAACATCGATAGTAAGAGTTAAGGCTCAAGATAAATTTTTAATTTAATTCACTGCTCAACATTCTCAAGACTCCGTAGCTCTCAACTTGCACATTTGGAAATATATGCAGCGTATGACTACATAAGCACTCAGTGGACACATTGACGAAAAGTTATATACATAAAACATTTTGTATTGACTACTCATTCGGCAGAACATGTAGTTAAAAAGATCCCACGAACACTAAAACAGTTTTAAGTATGTACACGTTTTCAAATCATGCTATCTATTTCTAAGATTAACTGACTAGGGGATAGGCCTTCCCGCTCTAGTCGTTGTGCGCAAACACCTCGCAAAACCCTACGAGTGTGAATGCCACGAGTATATCATTCAACAAGATTAATAGTCTCATCAACTTCATCAACACCATGATCATCATCATCATCATCACCATCATCCAATCATTTGTCTCCTAACAACTCCTCAAGTAAAATCTTACAAGCGGGAGACATATAAGCATGCAAAATCATCCATAGGCAATCACATTGGTTGGCAAACATAATTTGAGGATTTTCATAAAGGCAAAACACATTGAGTTTATATATTTTAGTTTAGAAAGCCTACCTGACATCCTTAATACTTAGCAGTATTCTTCCCGTTTAACTTGGTCCGCTTTGTGTCCTCTTGGCACATACACATACACATTCACAGTAAGTTAGGAGTGTGTGAGGATTTCCTCATCAACTCACTTAGTAATCATTACTGCATTTCGTATTACTAACTTTCTATTACGGCCGACAGGTTTGGAGTGAAGACAAATGCATCAGTTGGTCAAGAAATAAGAGGAGTTTGATTAAGTCTAGAAACAGGATCGGACTGATCAAAACCGCGGATCGGGCTGATCATATCTATTAACGGCTAGGGGATCGAAACAATGATTGGAGCAATCAAGTATTGAAATAGGATTGGACCGATCAGGGATCAATCAGACCGATCATTTCTAATATTTAATAATAATGAAGGATCGGGGTTGTGATCGAAGAAATCAAGGATTTTACAAAGGATCGGACCGATCAAGGAAGGATAAGATGGATCGTGTGAGAATCTAGGCCTTAATGAATGATCGAGATCACGATATGTGCGAGTAGGGTCTTAAGGGAGGATCGGTTCGATTTCTGAACGATTGGATCGACCATGGTATCGATTGGGGCTAGGATCGATTCGATAGAAATTTTCTGGGTTAAAAAAGTTGTTCTTGAATGACTGGTCCAATCTTCAAGAGCGATCGGACCGATCTTCAATGTTCTTGAAGGATTGCTTCGATCTTCAAGAATGATCTTACCGATCTTCATATATTTCTCGGTAGGAATCGAACCGATCGAGAGACGATTGGACTGATCGTCGAAGCTGGAAAGCTCTCGGGAATTTTATGAATTTTTCCATTTTTGGTCCAAATAAAGTGTTTAAGGTGTCTATGGATTCCTAAATTCGAGAATAGCAATAATATTGAGTAATATCAACAAACAAACAAGTTTTGGGTGTCAAATTTAGAGGAAAAACTAGGGTTTTCGCAATTGATCAGGAAATCATGTTTGTATTATAAAATCGCCATAGTTATAACATTATCATGGATAAGCAACAATGATTATCAAGCTTCAAGGCATAATCAATGCATATTAAGGATTTTGAATAAAAAGGGGGTTTAAGGCTTTACCTCGAAAATGAAATTTGAACCATAAATGACACGATAGCTAGCACTTCCTTCGATCTTCCCTCCCATTCGATGCTCCTGAAAACTTTGGTTTGATAAACTTTATAAGTGTCGGTTGAGAGAGAATTTTTCAAGAGCTTCGCATCAATTCGGGGTGTGAAGAAATGAGGGGTGAGACCCTCTATTTATAGATGAGGGAGGGTGAATAAAGACGAAATTGATGACATCAGCGTAAAGTCTCCAAAGCCTTGACACCGTATGTTCGACCATTTCTTCATCCAATTTCTGATCCGATTGAACGAAAAGATTTCTACAAGATTAATGGAGCGTAATTTGCTCAAATCATCAACTTTTCGCCCATATCGACGTTCGGGATTTCTGACATCATCGCCCGGCATTTTTCTATAATTAGTAAAATCACGATAACTTTTATTCTAGTTATCCGATTTGAATTTTGGAACCTCCTTTGCAATTCTTATGA
>AYJT01053515.1:0-16985 GCA_001278415.1 Ocimum tenuiflorum | reverse complement strand
TTTTCCGCCGGCACCACCACCATAACGAGATGAAGACATGTTGATTTGTGAATAGAAAATGAAAAATGGAACTATGGAGGAAATGAAGAACTCGAAAGCTAATACGAAAACTCGAAAACTAAACTTATGAAAGCGATTTGTAAGCAAGAGATTGAAAATATAGTTAGAAGAAGTTGGGAGATAATTTTGGTCAGCGAAAATGGAGTTTGGGGGGATATTTATAGTGAAAAACTAATTATAACCATTAAATAGCCGTTTATAGCCATTGGAACCGCCGGTTCGAACAACGACTAGTTTTTAAATTTTTTTGAACCGCCGGTTTGAACCGATAGCTCAACGGTTCAATTTTAATTAACCTGAACCGGCCCGCCTTTTTCGTGGCACAGTTCCGGTTTGAACCGTATGAACACGATTCCAGTTCGGAACCGTATGAACACAATTCCGTGAACCATCGGGCCGATTCCGGTTAAAAGTGGCAACACTAGGGACGCGCTTCAAAGTATTGACTAAAGCAAGTACAAGCTTTTAAGAGCCGTGTACGGTGTTTCTGCACCGGCCAATATCTTGCTAACATAATAGACCGCGTGTTGTCTCCCCTCACTCTCGCAGACAAGAACGCCGCTCACCACCAATTCAGAGACTGCTAGGTACCTCTTCAATTCTTCGAAGGCTGAGTCACAAGCAACCGTCCGTTCGAATTTCCCGTCCTTCTTCAATGCCTTGAAGAATGGTTGTGTCTCTCCGAATACTTGGACACAAACCTGCTAAGTGCTGTTAATCTACCAGTCATTCGTTGAATTTCCTTCGCATCGTGGAAGCCTAGATGTTTCGAATGGCTTTGATCTACCAGTCTTCTCCTAATCTTCATCGTCCATCATAATCTAATTGTAACCCGAGAAGACATCCATAAATGACATCATAACATGGTCGGTTGTCGCATCGACTATCCGATCTATATGTGGCAACAAAAAAGGATCTTTCGGGCATGCTTTGTTGAGGTCTGTATAATCAACACAGACCCTGTTCTTTCCATTCTTTTTCTTGACCACAACAACATTGGACAACCATTCCGGGTATTTTACTTCCCGAATCACCAGATTTTGAGGAGTCTATCCACAGTTTGATTCTTCTTATGGGCGAATCTATGTCATTTCTGCTTAATTGGCTTGAAAGTCTGATCTACTTTGAGCTTATGAGTCGTAATGCTAGGATCTATCCCGGTCATGTCCTCATGAGAACAAATGAAGATTTTTCTCTCGACTGTGAGGAAATCAACGAGCTGTCACCTAAGATCTGAAGCTAAGTTTGCTCCGATAAATGTCGTTTGGGCTGGATCTCTCCTCCACATACTCTTTCCCCGCTGTTTCGGTCTTAGTTTGATTTTGGTTGGTGGTGTCGGGCCTTATGAGTGGTCGATGTTCCGGTTCGATGGTCCTGAGATTTTGACCCTTAACACAACCCTTTGAAAAATACAGTGTAAATTTTCAATTATATCTTTGTGTTACGCTTTGTATTACACATTGAGTTTTTATTATTTTACATTTAATACTTATTTTAGTTTCATTTTTTTATGTTTCAGTTTAGTTTTACGAACATTATATGATTTTATTAGATGCAAATTAGATTAAATAAAATTTCTTCAATTATTTTTAATTATTTGACTATAAAAATTGATGATTTAATTTTATTTTAAAAATAATTATGTATCCTATTTGGATCACATAATGTATCTAAAACTAAATCAAAACATAAAAACTAAAAATCAGAAGTATATATCAAATATAAAATAAAAACTTAATGTGAATATGGAGAGTAATAAAAAAAACATAATAAGAAATTCGCACCGTAAAAAAGATGTGGATCTCATTGCACATTACTTACACATAATATTACAAATCAAATTCTTATTATATCATCATTCATATTTTCTAATTTTAATTTTTTATACCATAATTTAAATTTACGCGCATCTCCTTATTGAAGTTGGGGAATCATGAGCTTATGCTGAGATCCGAGGCGGAACACACGTATCACACACATTTAAATTAGACGATATATTTGCTTTGTTTTATTCATGATTAAGGAGTAGCCTAAAAGCAAGTAATAAATAGAAAAAGAAAGAAACTATAACATAGTATAAAAAAATCAGAAGATTCTGAATAAACTTAATAATGAAGAAAAATACAGAATTGTTTGTCTTCCAACACCACCGATTTCAGGAACCGAATCAGTGCTAGGAAGAGGCTTTTCACAGCTTGCTGCCCAAACAATTTGAAAATTTTTCTATTTGTTTGGTGGTTTGGATGAAAGAGATTCCAAGTCATAGTCATCAACCACCGTAGACTTCTTTTCTTCAACGACGTCGTCGTGGATGCACCTCGTCTCCCTCTTCTTCCCCCACAATACTCCGTAGAGCCCCAGTACAATCAGCACCGACCCCACAACTCTGCACCCGTCCAAAAGTAGTATATTGAAAAGAAAAATTAAAATTTATAAAGAAAGAGATCAATATATAATGAGGGCGTATTATATACTTTTAATAGTTTGTAATTTATATAGATATAAATCAAACTTACGTTCCAACGTAGAGCTTTTCTTGGAGAAGAGCCCAACTGAGGATGGCGACGATGACGAGCAGCAATGGGCTAAAAACGGATACGTATAGAGGGCCTTTCCTCTCTATACACCAGGACATGAGGCAAAAGGCTAGCGCCGAGCACACTATTCCCTGCACTCTTTCAAAAGCCTTAATTTACACCATCACCATTCATATAGCATAATTATTATATATGAAAAAGAGTAAGACACCGACGGAGTATATGGCGGAAACGAGCCTAATGCTAGAAGAGAGCGACCAAGCAGAGAAACTGTGGTCCAAGGCGAAGCCCACCCCCACACACTGCACACTTGCCATTGCACACATTATGGCTGAGCTCGAGTATGGTGCACTGTACTTCTGGCTTACTCTTGTCTGTACACCCCACCACTCCATATCAATGATAATATATATACGCGTGTGTTGATTCACTTTTGAGTTGCATGCTCTCATTAGTAATGCTACGTCTTTTAGCATTTTTATACGAATGAATTACATAATTGAGATTGAAAATACAGATTTTTTGACGGAACATGAGAATAAAAGTAAGTTATTAAGAGCAATAGGAAATGGTTAATTGGGACTACAGGTAATGCAAGCATTATATTACAAATGAATTTTGGGATTAAAATAAAATAGGATAGACCTGGATGATCAACCAGACGGCCCAAGAAACGGCGCTGAGAATGAGGAGAAAAGGACCCAATATGAGATTGACGTGGGCATTTCCGGAATTCTTGGTTCCAGTTTTCTCAGCATATTTCCAGTGAATGCTGGATTGGCCTATGTTCACAATGGATCCCTCGTAAAATGACAATAATAGGGCTCCCCCCACACATAGTATTGTCCCCACTATTTTTGCTTGCCCTGCCCTGCTCTTCACTCCCAACTTCTCCAGTCTGTCTTGCGTGTGTGTGTGTGAGGTTAATTTTTGTTTATGAAAAAAAAAAAGAATATAAGGGATTTTAAGTAGTGAGTTAATTACCCGAAGGGGACAGCCATGATAAAGGTGACTGCAGGATTAATATTGGACAGTGCACATGCAATGGTTGGAGTTGAATTCTTGAGTCCCACAAAATATGTGATCTGATTCACAGTTACTCTGCACATAAAATAAAACTTTAAATTCTTTTTTAATTAACACTTTGCTCTTCTTTGATGGGTTTTCGCAGCTCACCCGAAGATGGAACATAAGAAGATTTGGCCCAAGATCGATAATGTCATTCTTGGTCGTGTTTTCCTGCAAAAATATTCACAAATGCATTATCTAATGGTGTGTGCCTGCGTGTGGCGGAGAGTTGGGATAGTCATATAAATCAAATAAGTACATACCATATTCGTGGATAAAAGTTCATCAATTCTTCATAATTCTTGTTCGCTAAAAAAACACTAAAGGTCTTTAGAATTAGTTAGTGTAATAAACTAAACTGTTAACTGTGCGAATTTATACATATACCCTCTTGAGTATTAATTTCCTAGAGCTTTTTGTTTGATTTTCCTTTTAATTGCGTTTTAAACTAATTTTAAAGTTAGACTTGTGGTTTAGATGCGTTTCCCCCTTTCATAATGGACAGTCCCTCGTCTTTCAAATAAGAAAAAAGTGATAAATAAAGAACTCGTTCTCATTTAGAAGTTAAGAATTCACTCGATATTATTAAAATAATCAATTTGAAAGCTGTATTTGCACTTGTAAATTAATAAAACAAATGAACGGAGGGAGCCAACATCTATTCAATAATCTGTGTGTTCCTAAATGTCTTGGAAAAATAAGGAAATAAATATGACTAGATTAATTAATGGAAATTAAACTCTAAATCTTAAATTTTAGGAAAAGAACACCATACCATTCCAACATACGAGGACAAGCATAATTATTAATTTTGACAATTTATAAAGAATAAAACAATTATCTAACAGTTTTAATTGAATGCATAATGCATACATAGGTGGATCCAGACACATATTTCATGAGCAACCTTAATCTCATGCCAGGTGTAGACAATGTGAGACCTACGCAATATGTGTGCCTGTGCACGATTTATGCGTGCGTTTATAATTAATGGATTTGAATCCTCTACTCTACTTGATCCTCGATTCTCTATTATATTATATAATTTATTAAATTTTTATGTAATTTTTTCTTAAATTTCAGTTCCACGTTTTGTATAGAAATTTTCATAATTATCAAGTGAAGTTGATCCTAACAAAAAAAAGGGGTTATAATATTGTATACTACTTAATACAAATAGAATTAACCCAAAATGGAAATTAAATACTTAAAATATTATAAATGACTCTATGTGATAATTATATAAAGTAATATAAAACATAAAATCAAAATTGAAGAAAAATATTGATTAATAAAAAAAAAAAAAACTGGATACTGTAATTGACAATATAGCACAATAATATAGTAAAGGATGTTTTTAAACACTTGTGTTTTATTTAAAAACCTATTGGGTTTCTTTGGATTCAGACATGTGGAAATTTAGAGTGCAAAAACCCTAAAAGTTGATGAGGAGATTGAAATGGCAATTAATTTATAGCAGAGAGGCAAGAAAGAGTACCTCTCGAGGAAATAGGCAAAAGGAGCAATGGCAAGAGTAGCAAATATCTGGCGATAAGCAACATGCACCAGCGGATTCATCCCAGAATCCATGGCTAGTTTTGAAATAATATTCATGCCCGCATATCCCACCTGCACTGTCACCATGCTCAAGAATGCCGGCATATCTCCTCCCATTTCTTTTTTCTTCTAAGTAAATGGATATGCGGAGCAACTATATATAGGACACACACACACACATGTATGTATGTATATTGTGTGATGAAATGTGCATGGGGGCAGCAGCGAGGGGGGTCGTTTCACGCATCCCCATTCTTGCTATAAAGCTCCTTTCAGTTAACCATTTTATTGTTTGCCAGCTACTTGTTTCTTTTTTTCTTTTCCACCATAATTTTAATTTTCTTAAATATATTAACTAAAAAGATACACACACTCACACACGTCTATCTTGCAATTATCAAATTGGATAGCTCCATAAAATTTGTTACTTAAAGTGCTCCTAAAAGTATTTATTTACGAGGTGTAATTTCAGGTTGTGTCAAGAGAATACGTAATGTGTTTGCTTTACACAATCAAATCATCGTTTTAAGGTAACACATCAATTTTGGATCAGATAAACCAGAAGAAAAAACACATTCGCAGAGTAAATTGCAAGGAGAAACCCTACTCTTACAACATGAATAATATGTTTTAACTTTCAATATTACAAATGACAATTTTCTCTCAAACATCTTCAAATTTTATTATTCCCAAAAAGTAATTGATTTAATTTTATTGTTACGGTATTCATTTACAACACACGATATATATAAATTGGAAGCAGAACGGATTATGTTTTTAAAGAATCTCGGAGTGTTACTTATGAATTAAGTTGAGTTTTACAATTGATAACACGAGACTTTTTTAATTTTTTTGTTTAGTAAATTATATCTCTAAATTGCAGTAAACAAAGACAGTATATCAACTATATACTACATAACAAAAATTTATTATTTCAACATTTACTACGGGAGAACACGTCTATATATATACACATGTACTATATAAGTGTTAAAATTTACCAAGTGTAATTAATGGGTGCAGATTCTCAGTTCCACCTTTATGAAATAATTTTTATTATATTAGTTAATATTTTTTTCAATTTTTTTTGCATATTTTAATTTAATTTTATGAATATTATATGACTCTATTAGATCCAATAAGGCCCTATAATTGCTCAAAAAAAAGGTCCTATAATATTTTCCTCAATTAATATTAATTATCAATTTTTGAAAATTGTTTATTTTACGATACTATTTTAAAAATAATTATATATTTTAAATGGATCTAACAAACTCACAGTGTCTTTAAATCTAAACTAAAGCATACAAAATTAAAATTGTAAAAAATATTAACTAAAATTGTAAGTGTAAGAGGGATCCGTTCTCATAATTGATTGCATTTCTTAGCAGTTGTTAATTGTTAACTGATGCATTAATTAATTTACTTACCATCTACCATCGATAATTAATGGAATTTTGCTCTGAAATGGACACAAATTAGACTTGTATTGGCTTATGCAACATGTAAAGAAGGGCCCTATTTATTTCCCTGGTGCACTCTAGCTATCTATAATGATGAAATGGAAACATATTTTTTAATTAATAAGTAATAAAATAAATTCAAACTGCATTAAAGGATGGCCGTCCAGCTAGCAGAATGTTTCCAATGACATTAAATCAGCAACTTAAATAATTAAATTTCGTATCTGATAAATAAAACCTTTAATTTTGATAAATAGGTAAGCCCCTATTTTGAGGCAGAAGTAAGGTAGAAGTGGAGTGGAGCGGGAGAAAGGCTAACCCTTTCCAACATAGGCTAGGTTATACTTATATATATTAGTCCTCCTTAAGAATGAAAATAAATTAAATATTTAAAGAAGTATGGAATATATATAATAGCATAAATAAATATTATAATGAATTGTCAAAAGGATTATAAGAATTCGATTCTCTCTATATGAGATAGCTATAAAATATTATTAATTTGCTTACTTCTATCGCCTAACAGGCCCCAACTATTATTACTTTCTTATATTTTCTAAACTAAGTACAACTGCAATATATTGCCTCTGTTACATATTAATATACTATTTACCATTGCAGTGTTCACACATCTTGTTATGCGGTTAAATTTCGTGCTATATATGAAGCTCCAAAATGAATGCAGCGGGCCTATAATACAAAAACTCCATTTAATATTTTCATATAATTAAGCCTAAATAATACATACATGTTTTTGGCCTACTTGAACACACGACTGCCAAACCCCAGTGCTTCCACACAAGCTCGACCCCTACTGTCGAACTAAACATATTTTTCACGTGTCATTTTCACTAGCATATGTCTATATTGGTCATCTCTCGATCGAGTTGCTTAAACTTTTTGTTGAGTTCGTGTTCAATCAGTTTTTCAAACCTAGGTCGCAGAATTGCATATGTACCAATCCTATATTCAATATTACATGTGTTTACGGCTCATCTCAATAAATATTCTTGATTAGATTGATAGAAGGATGCAACATATTTGTTTCTTCGAATAATAAACGTTAATGTTGGTTAAACGAACGCGAGTTATGAATACATTTAGTAACTTCTTGATTAATTGGAATTAGATATTCAGTAAAAACTGTGATAATTTCCTTGTGTTAATTTATCAAAGAGTGCAGGATAAGAAATCGGTTAGTAGTTTGTTTACTTAGAATTACATTAATTCCTTAAAAGCATATTCCAAAAAGACTTTACTTTTAAGGCAATTAAGCATATCTAATGTATATCACTAATCGTTGTGATATAATCAAAACTAACACGATCAATATGCTACTAATATTAATAACAAGAAATAATTTTTCGGAGAAAGGTCTTAGGCATATACGGATTCTACTTTATTATGTACAATTCCAATGTAAATTTGAAGACATATTGTTTATATGATATTTGTTTTATTAAATTCTGAAGTCTTAAAATTACATGATTCACTCATACACGTAAAATAATTCAATAATTCAAGTAATATTATATATCATAAAAGTTTCCCATTTTGGATGGGGGAAACAGTTTTGCTTTCAAACGTTTTTCTCCTTTAGTTTGTTGAGCCTCGAGTTCCGTGTAAACGAGAAGCATGACGATATAGTGTTTTTTTCATGTTGAAGAAATTTTATGTCATAGCTAAATAAGACTTGAATTGAAATTAATTATATTGAGTTTTAACCAAAAAAAAAATACATTGAATTGCATTGACTTTTACTAGAATTGAATACTTATAATTCACAAGATAAAAATATTTAGAGACAAAAAAAAAAATAAAAAATAAAAATGATTAACCATACATATAAATCTTTAAGGTATATCCATACAGAAATATTTATACAAGGAGGTACACGCTTAAGACACATAGTTTCCGAAACTGAACTAGTTATTTTGTATATGTACTTTTAATCTTGTGCTCTCTCCCCGTGACTTCTTCATCGTCGATCTCACTTAATTTAAATTCAAAAGTTCGATATTTGAAACGATCATTCTTCAGACTAATTGATGAAATCATCTGTAGAATATGAAAGCTATAGCTAAATCTAACTAATAATTCCAGAGCTAGTTATTTTAAAATTTAATTAATCATGATCTCTATTATATGCATCAAAAGTCAGTAAATTTTTTCTCTTATACTACTACCCTTCCTATCATAGGGGCATATCTATACGGGGCTCATAGAATCGGCCAACTCCACGAGCTAAAATCGTTCTTAAGAGTATTGAAGAAGAAGATGGCCCGAGGTGCTGCAGAGAGAGGCGAGACAGTTCCGAATTTGGTTGGAGAGAC
Organism: Ocimum tenuiflorum; assembly: GCA_001278415.1. Taxonomy (NCBI): domain Eukaryota; kingdom Viridiplantae; phylum Streptophyta; class Magnoliopsida; order Lamiales; family Lamiaceae; genus Ocimum; species Ocimum tenuiflorum. The sequence goes on along the minus strand of AYJT01053515.1, from coordinate 7,967 downwards.
GACAATTGTTTTGATTTTCTTTTAAAAAGCAGTCTCTGTGCACAAGCGACTTAAATTAAATTGAATATAGAAAATGTGAATGCTTGTAGTGAAAACATGTAAGATTCTATTTTAAAAACAGATAATATTATTTATTTTAGTAGGTTGTTTCTATTAGCACTACTCCCAATGAGCTGTTTTTATTTTTCTAGTCTACCTCTTTGGTTCAGTTATTATTAGTTTGCTGTCTCCCTTTTTTTATTTATTTAATATTACCGTCTTTAGTTATCTGGGGTAAAAAAAAAAAATCAAGGTTTGAATTGTTTAATTTATTTAGGTTAGTTTAGGTGTAATATTTCTAGGATAGTCATTTTTATTAAATGAAAAGTAAAAATAATTACTTTTTAGAAGACAAATTATTATGATGTTTCAAATTTGCCCCTCAAAAAGTTGGAATCAATGATTAAAATGTACTTTTCGTATAAACACATGTCAGCAAAACCAACTAAATCTCAATAGTTTTGTCTGTTTAGCCTTTTTATTTAATTGTTTTAAGTTTTTTAAATGTTTAATATCTAACTACAATTTCGCCTGATTAGTCGGCGATTTTGCCGATTCTTTAGCCGACTTTTTTAATTAAATAGCCTGTTTAGCTGATAGTTTAACTATATACATTTAAAATAATTTTATTTTTCTTAATTGATCGATTTCGTTGTTTCGCCGATGATTTTGCTTGTTTAGCTGGTGATATATAAAATTTGAATATTTTAAAATTTTCAAATAATTTTCAAATATTCAAATATAATTTAATTATATGTTAAGTGTCCACGATTTCATCTGTTTAGCCGATTGGTTTTGCCTGTTTCTCCGACTTTTAATTTCATGACACAATAAAGTTTGCTTATAATGGCCAATTGTTGAGAGTCAAAATTTGAGGACCATGGAACCGGGACCTCGACCACCCAGAGCTCCCGAAATCACCGATCAAAATCAAACAAGGCAGAAAAATCTCAAACATTGGTCATCGACCTCGGAAAGAGCTCAAGGCTGACGAGCAGGGCAAGGATAATGACCCTCGAGTGGCCTAAGTCCTCGAGGCCCGTCCGCCCAGAATCATCGAGCTCTCTCACAAAATCTACACGATTGCATCTGCACGTTTGCGCACGTATAATAAGGATTCAGAATGATGGAGTTGAAGAGTCGATGGTTCGTGATCAAGTCCAAGTACCTGTTGGGCCAGTGACCTGTGCGAGAGCAAAGAAATTCAAGGATTGGTTTAATGTGCTGATTCAAGACGTGCGGGCTCAAGAATTAAGTAAGAGGCCCATTGGAGAAGAGGCTGGGCTTGGGCCATGCATGGTGAACTTGATTGAGGACAAATTTGGCTGAATTGTGAAGATTAGTCATGTTTTATTATAGGTCCAATAGTCCGGATGAATTTTTCATTTTTATTTTGTTTATTTTATTTCCTTATAGAGTTAGGGTTTTATTTCGCCTATAAATAGGCCTCATTGTAGACTTTTACAAGTTTAGTTTTCTGATCAATAGACATAATTTGCTTGTGAGAATTTCTCTCTTCAGTAAACTCATCAAATTTTTTTCGAACACCGAAGAAATTCATCTTCTACTTATCAAATAAAATTTCACATTCATTTGTGGCATCTTCGCTTATACTCATTGTTTTTGGGTGCGTATATCTCTTGGGTCGTAGGAGTTCTTCGTGTCTACGAAACTCAGATTCGTCATTCAAAGGTTACGAGTCTCCACCAATCGTTACTCTCTGGTTCTGTGTCCATCTTGGGATATGATCCGTTTCTCATTCCGAACAAGGATCGTACCGCAGAATGATTACTTTGCTGAGTTCAACAGGGAAGGCAGGAAATTTTTTTGCACTTTTGCTACTTTCGTTTTGATTTCTATGTTCCTGGAGGTCTCCTGGGCGGTCTCGCCAAAGTCGAAAATATTTCATGATTTTTGGCCCAAAATTTTGCCGAAAATCAATTACTTTTCATTGTCATATTTGGGTTCCCTGGGTCATTATGAGTCTTTCTGTCTAATTTCTGTTCGTGTCCTCTAAAAAAGAAAACCATAAAATTTCTTTCTTGTTCTTTCAATTCCCTAGAGTTGTAGAGTATTGCGCGTCTTCTTGTCTTACATTTGAGTCACATTATTCCTTTTTGGTTTGATTCGTTGATATGGAGCTATTCAGTAATTGAGAGCATTTGAGGGTTCAGAAGAGAGGAATTGAGTGGAAAAATGCAAAAGTGTGTGAAAACAATAGAGGGATTGCAAAATTCATACCATTGAGTGATATACACGATTTTTGAGTGATCCATTTATTAGTGACACACGAGTGTTGTGAGTTGGTGAGGCCTTGTTATTCTTATTTGCGTTCTAACCTTTGTTTTGTAGCAATGTCTAAAAAGGACGGAGGTGATTCTATAGATCCTAATTCCATGGATTCGAAGTACAACATGGAGGCTATGAAGTTCGAGCTGACTCGATCATGTGGACAGATCTGAGAATTTGCACCAACGCATCGATGGTTTAGAGAATTCGCATGGGAGGAGTTGAGATAATAGTGAGTCTCGACGAGATAGGTGATATGGGAGGAGAGGATGCAGCGGACGAGGAGATGTAGGCAGGGGACGGTTTCTAAACTTCAGACAAAATCCTCTACACTACGATAATGAGGATGATATTTGGGACTACGATGATGATGGATTTTTGGAGATAGATGAGAAGAGGCCAAGGAGACAGGTCCAAGAGGTCAGCAATTTGGGAAGCATCAAGATGAATATCCCTTCCTTTCAAGGGAAAAATGATCCTTCATTGTACCTCGAATAGGAGAGGAAAGTGGAGCTTATCTATGAGTGTCACAACTAATTTGAGCTCAAGAAGGTGAAATTAGCAGTGATCGAGTTCTCAGACTATGCACTTGTCTGGTGGGATCAATTGGTGACCAGTAGAAGGTAGAATCAGGAGCGACCTATCCAGACATGGGAGATCGACCGGTCAAAGGACCGATACCGCCAACCAAAATCAGACTAAGGCAGAAAAGGCCTCGAGCAGCGGCCATCGACCCCGAAAAGAGCTCGAGACCCATGAGCGGGACAAGGAAGAAGACCCTCGAGCGGCATTACTCCTCGCACTTGTCGGCCCAGAACCCTCGATCTCCCTCATAAAATTTGCACAATCCTAGCCACACGCTTGCGCACGTACAGGAAGGATCCAAAATGATTCCCTTGCTGAGTCAGCATATCACCCAAAGGGTGACTCTAACAAGATCTCCCGTGGTTTGCAGATTACTCCCCGACTATTTATGATTTAGTCCTTAGCTTAGGGATTATTGAGAGTCATCCTGTACTTGTTGTATAAATAGATGATGAGCCAGTTACAGTCACACATTACATAATCACATCACTTTACCTTTATCCTGTAGCTAATTTGGGTCTTGTAGCAAATAGATCACTCTCTGTAATTCTTTCGACTTCGATTGTCGAAAATCCCCTGTGAACCATCTTTTTCATATATATAAAATATCAGTCAGTTTATTCTGGGGGACTATAAACCTTCCAGGAAGTCGCGGTGTCCAATTAAAATCCAACCTAGAGCTCTAAATCGACGCTGATAAAAAATGAACCTCAACAGTCTTTAAGTTTTCTTACAGGAACTGGTCAAGCAAATTATCTGAAGTCCTCCAAGAGATCGAGCACAATCAAAATGCTCGAGGCTCCATGATTTATATAATTTGTATATCGCCCTACACTCAAAGCGCATGTATTTATTTATACTATTGGATTTTTTGCCCCGCAGTGTATAACTTGAACGACATAATTATTTAATCAGGGATTCGAGAATCTGCATGTTCTATGTATAACAACACGACTCACTGGAATTCTTATATTCTTTGTGGATTTATCAAAATTTCTGGATACTTCCAATGTTTTGGCTTTCTGGGAATTCACGAAATCTTTGAAGATTATTGGAAATCTCGAATTCTCTGCAAATTACTATGGTGCTCAATTATCTCGACGATAGGACATCGACGCCCAACTCATAACTCGAAAATATTGTATCATTACGAGACTCGAAGGACTCTTCCTCGAGTAGTAGGTAAAATTTACATTCTAAATTATCAATCGAACTTTCAATTATATCTATTAGTGCCATGAGACACTTGGGGCTCGCAACCCCTCGTGTGTCCCATGTTTGCCTTACAGGATAAACTCTCAAAAAGTCCATCCGAAATCACAACTCGATAAAACCCTTCGAGATTGATACTCGGGGCTGACCTTATATTCGCACTCTAGTTATCTATTTTTTGGAATTCTAGAGCCCCTAAAAAGTTAAAAATCATATAGATCTCTTGATACTCGGGACTGACCTTATATTCGCACTCTGGTTATCTATATTGAAAGAGTGATTACAATGTTTTGCAGGTGGAATCTGATCAAACAATGATCGATGCTGAAAGAGAGAAAAAGTGTGACTAGGTGAAGGAGTGTGTGAGAGATGTGTAAGGGATGACTAAAACACATGACTCTTCCCCTTTTTATGCATGTCTTGGGGCGAAAGTCATAATTAACCTAAAATTATGGGCTAAAATGGAAAATAAGAGGCCCAAATACAAGAAAATCCTTTAAGTAACGTTACATTTATAAGTATAAATGCAGTCCATGGCTGAATGCTTGAAGCCTGACTGGGCTTCATGGCAGGGCCCTCAAACTCGAAGCCTGACTTGGCTTCATAGCAAGGCGCTCGAACTCGAAGCCTAACTGCAAGGTTGTTCTTTGATCTCGAGCGTAAATCTCTTGATGTACTTTTGACCCTCAATAATAGCCCCGTGTCTTCACGGACCAAGTCGATTGGTTTGTGGAGACAAACCTACATAAAGTCACGTTAGCCAAAATCATAATCAAACTGAGGTTTCGATACCTGTAAGATTGAGATCGCGATGGTGAGTTGGTTAGTCGAAATGTGACTTCAACGAAGGCGTCGAAATTCAAGCCTCGAATGTAATTCAGTTTTCATTTGTAGAAGTGCATTGACCTATTCGAGATGCAACAAAGTAAGTGTGATTTTTATGAAACATTAGAATATGGAAAATATACCACATGAAGAGTTGAGCTTCGAGGTGTGTCGCTCCATGCCGAGTTGGAGCAATTTCGTGCTAAGAGTCTGCTCCTCAGACGTCAGCCCCGAGTCAAGAAGACGAGACAAAATGCGTTAGTCAAAATCTTTGATGTAGGTCTCATACCTTAGCTTTTCGCGTTGTTATTTCCCTTGGCATTGTATGTCTCGTACGAAGTTCATGTAAAAGACTTTGAAAAAGATCGAGAGAGGTCCTTTTCCCGAGGTGGCCAGCCCTGAGTTGTGGAGGTGAAGCACGAAATATGTGTAAGCAATTGATGTAATAGTTTATTCCTTCAGGGAGGCATATGATTTTGATGTCATTCTAGTTTGAGATTTGAGGCACCGAACGGATATGATCGAAGCAGTAGAGAGGCCAGGAGGGATCATTGATGATTCAGTTTATCCATTGGGGAATCGGTCGCCTCAGAATTACTATAGAAACCGGGTAATAATATAGGTTAGTTTTTGCTCTGAGGCACTTTGCATACCCTAAAAAGGCCACGAGGGGGTGTGAGACTGATTAGTTTACCCTCAGAGGAATAGGTCATCCCAGAGCTTGGATACTCGTGCCAAGAGCTTCGAGTACTTTACATGTCGTTACGAGTTGTAGACGACAAAGGTCTTGTGGCGTACCACGCATCACATAGAGCGGAATATGAATACTAGGAGGAGCTTCTGAGTAAGCGACATAGGTCCTGTGGCATCCCACGCATCGCATAGAGCGGCAACACAGAGGGGAATGTGATGTTCCAATGTGGCGGAGCCCGAAGGCCTGACAGTTAGTATGTTTTTGGTGCCTTGGGCAAGTGTTAATGATGTTAGTTTGGCGCAGTCTCGATCGAGGGGCAAAGGGCCAGCTCAAGAGCTTTGATAGAGATGATCGAGGGGCTAGGAGCTGGTTCCGGAGATAATAATGATGTTCGACCAAGGGGCCATGGGCTGGCTTGGGAGATAATAATGGGGCGCTCGACAAAAGCCTTGAGTTTTAAATAGACAGCGTAAAGCTGTATTTCAAAGTCATAAGGCGCTTCAACTTGAGGTGCATTCATAATAGAGAGCGAATGCTCATGATAATAGATTGAAAAATGCCTTAGAATCCCATCTCTCGAATTAATAATAGAATTCCAAGTATTTCTGTTGGAGTGATAACAATTGTCGAACCCAGACTAGGGAACGAGCCTCGAGTATTGAAGTCCATATAATAGTTTTGAGCTCAAGATGATGACATCGATGACTTGAGAAATACTCAAACTTTGAAAGATAGTTCGAGGTTTAGGAGATAATAAGAATAAGAGAGCTCGAAATATTTCAAACTTAGAGGGAGCTCGATGTAACACAAATTTTGGTAGAGCTCGAGCTCGAAAGAAAATAAGGCCAGTGAATAATAAGAAACCCAGTCATCGTTAATGGTCTGGAGTGTGAATATAAAGATAGCCCCAAGTATCGGACTCGAGGTTTCATCAAATTGCATTCCCGGATGAGTTGTTCGAGAGTTTGTCCTGTAATGGAAACACAAGATGCTCGAGGGGTTCGGAGCCTCGAGTGTCTCTAAACACTGATATAATATAATTAAAAGTGCAAGCGATGATTTATAACAGATTTTACCTACTACTTGAGGAGGATGTCCTCGAGTCTTGTGATAATATAATATTCTCAAGCTATGAGTTGAGCATTGATGGTCTGTCCTCGAGGTAATTGAGCATCATAATAGGTTACAGGAAATTCGAGATTTTTAATAATTTTTAAAGGTTCTACGAGTTCCCAAAAAGCCCAAAAGATTGAAAATATTGAGAGACATGCAGTTATACATAGAGCATGCAGTTTTTGGGATTTCCAATAATTTCAGAGACATGCAGTCATACATACTCAAGATTTCCAATAATTTCAATGGGACATGCTGTTATACATAGAGCATGTAGTTTTTGGGTCCCTGGCTGAATAATGTGCAGTTTGAATTATATGTCGAATAGCCAGAAATCCAATAATACAAATAAATTCATGTGCCATGAATGTAAAGAGATGTAGGAATCATTCGAATCGTGAAGCCTCGAGCATTTCGACTGTACTCGAAATCTCGTAAGGCTTCGAGTGACTTCCTCGACTTGTTTCTTCGGTTCAAAGATGTGGTTTTATTAAAGATTTTTGGATGATTCGTCATACTCTTTTCCTGCAAAGCAAGCTTGAAGACCTCGGGGGTTATCAAGCCCCGAGTGCCTCAAACATTTACGCAGTAATAGCATAATAATTGATTAAACATATGTGCGGTTAGTCAAACTCAAGTTTGTAATTGGAGAATCAAGTTTTGTACCCATGGCTCGAAGAGGGTGCTCTTCGTGTATTCAATACTTAACATCCTACATATACAATAATACTATAACAATTGTTCGAATTGCGTGTCAAAATAAAAATCAAAATCATGAGATGAATTTCATGCACCTGTAGTTCAAGGAAATGACTCTTCAAGTAAAGGATTGCCTAGTCGTATTTTGTTGTTGCATATCACCACCCTTAAATGAGTTCGGTGGAATCATAATGGCGTGAGGCTTACTCTCCATCATTTTTATGCCGGCTTCTACATAGTATGGGTGTGATTTGCAAAGAAGACAAAGCCATACATATATAAAACATTCAAGATGTATCCTCTTGAGAGTGAAAATGATATGCTTCTCCTTGATACACGGCTTATTACACATATTATTTGCATTATTTTCTAATACCCCCCATAGTCCCCACACTATCGGTAACGCCCCGCATTTTTCTGGTTGAAATCCCAGTAGTGTAATGTGTTGAAAACACCGGAATAAATAATTCCAGGTTACCCTTTTTTTATTATGATTCATGATAAATAAACC
>AYJT01053508.1:0-15117 GCA_001278415.1 Ocimum tenuiflorum | reverse complement strand
GGTGAATAGGGATTCGGAGCCCCGCAGATTCATGTATAGACAAGTTTCATCGAATGAGATGGGAGAATTACCGAGAAAAATAAGAAAGAGCTCCTATTTACGATACGAATACCTATCAATCACCACAAGCTTGAACCATTCCCCGACCCGAAGTTCTCCTGCCAGCTCGAATCAATACCTTCACGGGCTCCTTTTCCATGACAAAATTAAAGAAACAAACTCAAACACCATGACAAAATCAAGCGAAACTGTAACTAGGCTTCGATGGATATGGTGAACACTCGTATATAAGGACCCTCTAACGAAAAAAACAGCCAACAATGATTTCTCATGATTCACAAACCAATCTTGAAGTTTGTTAAATTAGGCTTACAATGATTTTCTCATGATTCTTGACAAAAAACACGACAAAGTCAGAAAGAATCACAAAAACCCACAACATTTGTAAGCAATTAGAACAAGAAATCATCAACCAATTCACCTACTAAACAAGTTAGTATTCTATTTCCTATGTCAACACCCTCTTCAAAGGTCTCAAGTTCAAAGTCCACCCATTTCCCACTCTTCGAGCTCATGTCTTTATCCACAAGCTCATCCACCATCAACTCATCGACGTTCGTCCAGCTCGATATTTCTCTACACAAATCATCGGCCAGCCATCGCCTTCGACGCAACATCGCCATCTGCTTTCCCCAGAACTCGAAACCTCCGCCAAGAAGGCGACCGCATCTGATTTCAAGACATTCGCACACACAATCGAACAATACCTTTCGTTCGAGAACATTTTCTTCCATGGCTTTGTAAGACTCCATTTTCTGATTCTCCAACTGGACAAATAGGTCAGGGTCTACGATTTTGTGGGCTTGTCCCAGAGAGAACTCCTCCGACAACAATTCTGCGTGGCTAAGGATATCTTCGATGTATTGTAACTCCCAGTTCGAAGACTCTTTCGGGTCTGCCAAATATAAGCTGGAGGAAACAGTTTCGGACATTGTTCCGATGGATAGTGAGGAGGCAGTGTCTGATATCTCTTGATCGCCTTCGGTTAGATGGGGCTTTTGAGTAGATCTCCAATTCATTGCATCACACGAATCAAGTGATAAATATGTCGTGGGGCCTAAAATATAAGAGTATTAATGAGACGTCAAATATGTAGACAGGAGACAAATAAAAGAAAATAGTACACATTGATCCTCAGAGATGTCGTAAAATTACTTTAAATTTTAAACGATCATAACTCTCTTGTTTTTAATCCAATTTACGCACATAAAACATCAAAATCAAGGTTTTCTTCATGCTCTTTCATTTAAGATACCAAAAGACCTTTTTTACATGAAAACAATATGAACAGAATATAAAAAATACATGGGAGAACATTGTGAAATTTGATCCTGGTGATTGATATGCATATTCTACATGAAATCAAAGTTGACTGTCAAAAGAAAACGAATGAAAAGTATAAACAAATAGGATTAGGTATTATACCTTCATTATTTGAGCTTTGGTCGACGTCGAATGAGTCACAACTAGCTCCTGACATAGAAGGCTGACTTAAAAGTGAAGTGGACCCTTGCGAGCAAAGGGATCGCTGAATGTTGTCACTATCACCGACCCCTCGTAAGTATTCTAGTCCCTGAGAATCAAATAGGTAAGCCACACTTATCATTCTGAAGTTAATTAGCACATAGTTACAGACAGTAATAAAATAGAAATATACTAGTGATATAGAAAATTACAAGAGAAGGGACCTGCCTGTCCAACAATCATTCAATAAATAAATTATGCACATCAATAAGATCTACGTGAAAAAACGAGGATCTGAATGTTCGAGGCGTCCTTGAAAGGTATAGGAGAGTATGTTTACAAACCTCTAACAGTCAAAGAATATTTTCTATATGCAAAGCAAACATTTTTTTGCCATTTCCACAATATTAGAGAAAGCCTCGAGTTGATATTAGTTCTAAGTTTATTCTGACCCAAGTTTTACTGATTTAAGGCACACAATCTAATTCGTTTCGCTTCCACTCCTTGAAGCAGAAATACATGTCACCTAAAGATTACAACAGGGAGGCCTAGGAGCAAATAAATAAGAGTGATGCTAACATTCAAAAATGGGTGCAAAGGGGTAACTGTATAAACCACAGATTTCAGCTGGTGGATTCGTAGGCTAGCCAGATCATTCTGTTAAAATCTTATATAATGCTTTAACGTGTAGGGCTGATCAATTAAACACATTTTTCCAAAATATTGCAGCACTACAGAGCTTGACGAGAGACCTAAGTAATTACACTCACCAATTAGCTACTGCAAAAACATCAGCAAGTAAAACAAAGCAGAGATCCCAACTTTCTTAGTGGAATTTGGAAAAGGAAAGATAATCTTGAATGGATAGAAACATCCATGACAAGGAACCATCTATAACTAGAGAAAAACATCCCATTACTTATCTCTCCTTTAAAGTTTAGTACTAATCTTCATGCATTTAACTCTTAAAACTCATGTATCTACATTCTCATTTGGTTACAGTGTCATGCTACCAGGAAAAAGAAAATACTGGTACAGGGATGATACCTTACAATTTAAATAAGACGATCAAAAGACCAAGTCAAAGAAGAGTGAAGTACCTTGCTTGCATTTTCCGCTCGGAGCCAAAGGTTGTCGACAGAATTGGTATCAGATGCATCATGGGCTTTCAATTTACTTTTGCATGCATCATTATCCATAGGAAGGGACTCCACCATGTTCAACATTGGACTTGTGTTTCCATAGTTGTTGGCAGAACTGGACAAAGAAGCTGATACCGACATGTCTTTCTGAGAAAACTCAACCTTAGATGTCAATTCCTTAAGTTTTTGTTCCAAAAGTACACTTAAAGCATCTCCACCAATGATATTGAACCCTGAAGAGGATGCAGCCGAAGTTCCTGAATTGGGTTCACAAACACGAGGATCATAATTCGCAGATGATGAGCTAGTTTCTTCCAAGTTCACACCACTTGAATTAGATCTAACAGTCTTCTTGATTGGAGATGTAAATGTGAATGACACGACTTCCAAACTACTTTGTTTGTCAATCACATCCCATTTAGAATCACCTTCAAATGCAACATTACACTTCACAGATTTTCCTTCTTTCGTAACTATAGCTTTCTGGGCAACACCTCCACTAGGCTGAATATTCCCACTGATAGGGAGTCTTCTTTTTGATGTTGTCTTGACTCTCGACGAAGAAACTTCTTTTCCAGGATCAGCTGCCACGATATTGGCCTTTTTAGATGTTGCCACATCATTGATAACAATCTTATTGACAGTCCTACTAGTCCTCCCGTTAAGATAATTGGCAGATAAATTAGACTCTTGTCTGTCCCTTGCCTGGGAACAAGATGGTTCAAGATCGTCATCTTTGGATGAGGCTCGATTTTGCTTCTGATTATTCAATCTGAGCGCCTCGGATGGCCTTCTTGATGAACTTTGCTTTTCCACTTTTCTTTGTGTATTTGGTAGATCCCTCGACGGACAGCCATTATGTTCTTTTTGCTTCTCGGAAAATCTGGCACCGGAAGAAGTTACCCCATCTCTTTTTTGGATATTCGATTTTGCTTGAACTGCAGGAGAAACGGGCTTTTCCCTACTCTTTAACCTTTGAGAACTCGCCCTTTTTGATTCTTCAGATCCCTTATACATATAACTCTCTTCTACTCGGCCTTTACCCCGGACATTAAGTTGTTTCTTGATATTTTTCGAACTTTCTTCTCTTGCCTTTTGGGATGCATCAGCTGCTGCTCGAGAAGATCGGGCAGACTCCATCTTTTCCTTCAAATCCCGAACTCTAAAAGGAACAGAAGGTGACCCGAATGATGGAAAGTTGCCTTTACTGGCTGCCCTCGGACTCTGCTCAATTATTTTGGCGGCTGCCTCAATTACGTAAGCGGCATTTTTGGGTGGAATAAATCCAGGACTTTTGATAGGAGATAGGAGCCGATTGTGAGTAACGGAGATGGGCTTGGCAGATTTTGGAGGCAAAACCTCCCGTTGAAACCTCTCTAGAGGTCGGATCTGCATTTTCTGCAACCTTAGGTCTAAAGGATTCCTGCTAGATCCATCCAACTTATTCCGAACACTCTCAAATATTACGATATCATGCTCACTATGTAAAGCGGGAGCAGCCATTAAGTAACTAGAATCTCTGAATGAGTTGGAATCTGTAAATGGATTAAAACAAGGTTCATTAACATTCGAAGTTGGCAATGAATCCAGTCCCATCAAACGTGCCACAACGCCAGGCGCTTTCGTTCCCTGTTCTGAGTCGCCATTAGCTAAAGATCCATATGGGTAATCATTTTCAAGCGCCTTCATGCAAGCATAAAACAGAGATCGTTAAGTCAGTGCCACAAAGCTTATATCGTTGTTTTGAGCCTTCTCCAAGAGAAGGGAATTCAAGAGAATTACCAGCTGATGTCGCGCAATGACTGAACCATGAAAATTATCTTTTCCATGGCTCGAACTCTCTGCATTACAGTAGGAATCGCATTCAAACACCAAAACAGAAATCAACAAGAGAAAAGGCCACAAAAGCATATGAACCGTGTTGCAACAAGATGAAGAATTACCAGGTAAATCAGATTTGCTTGAGAAGAGCTTCTTCCGAGATTTGCCATTCCAATCAAACAACTGTAGAAACCCCCCTTTTACTCCTCGTTTCTCGACCTCCATTTTCGGTTCTTTCTTTCCTCAATGCATAAAATCCTCTAAGGGCCAACCAGAAAAATCAAGTGACATCCATCTGCTAGGATAAAAACCAAAAGTTCCCCAATCTTTACTCTTAACAACTTCAAGAAATCAAAGATTGGATGCATCATTAGAGCTCCATTAGCAGCTGACGAAAAATTAGACCCCATATCAAGATCCACGAAACCCTACCACGGCATTTTTACAAAACAAAAGGCATAGATAGAAAAAATTCTTTCAACTGCCCTACTACGCAAAGCTAAATACAAGAATCAAACTGACACCCCCAAAATTAAAAAATATGTATGAAAAACCCACTTTCTATAAACACGAGAATCCAAAAGATCAAACCTCTTAAAATCAAAATGCTCATATTATAATAGATCTGAAAACACAGGCATTCAACATTAGCTACATTGAACTGAGCAGGACTCAATTTCACAATTTCTTTGTAAAAAAAAAAAAGAATGTCGTAAACAAACCTGCAAAACCCATATTCAAAATCCCAGCATCGGTAATGTAAAGCAGAATCCGTAAAACGCTTCAATCTTTCTTGTCAGGAAGAGCAGCATTGATGAAGGGAAGTAAAGATCTGCTGTGTTCAGCAGAAGTGGATACGGGTTTCAAATATTTCGATGTGAGAGAGAGAGAGAGATTTGAAAAGAAATTAGTGAAGAAAAAGTGATTTGTGTGTGAGAAATGTTGGAACAAAAGAGTGTGTGTGTGTGTCGCATTCACCGTTATGAATTTAGTATTGATTATTTGAATTGACTACATAAGCCTATGGTCCATGCCTACATTTATTTTATTATTCATTAACATTCAAGAAAAGTAAATTGATTCGATGAAAACACCGTCGGTGTTTGGTTTGTGGGTTTAAGAATTAGTTGTTTGTTAATGGGTATGTGTATCAAATTTTGGGAATCATTCTCAATTATTTGGATATTCCTAAAATCCATTATTTTGGGGTTTTTTTTGTTTAATTCCCAACTTTCAAGTGTTTATTTTGAAAATTATTTAAATAAAGGAGAAAAATTAATATTTCATACATTCCTAAACTCAAAGATCCTACAAACCAAACATCAAAATTTGGAATGATTCCAAACCCAAGTCATAAAACCAAACAACTTTATTGGAATGATTTCGGGTAATCAAATCATATTCATCACTTTATTATCAAACGCATACTCATAGTGATTCCTGGTAGTCAAACCAAACGCCCCCCTAAAAGAATAAAAAGAGGTCTCCGATTGGCCGTCTAAATGATTTAGGCGGTTTTGATTTAAAATCCAAGAGGATATTTGTCTGGGTTTATGATTCAGGACGAGTTTGGATTTCGATTTGGATTGGTAAAAATGAATTATTTAAAACCGTTAAATCGTTTAAGTGGTCTTAACGCAAATTTTTGCCAAAGAATAATAATTTCCTCGTCAGATTTCCACATGCTTTGTTTCTGCAAAAATTATTTCAAGCTTTCAATAATTTCTCAAATAGACAAAAATACGTGGTATGTATGCCATGGAGAAAAGGATTACCAGAGAAAAGCTGTCTTTAGATTATGGATAATTCTCTGTTTAGAGTTTATTTGAATTTCTCTTGAAATAAATGCTAACAATTTAAACGTATCAGGGTTTATTTTAATTCAAGTGTTGTATTGAGTTGCTAAATGAAATTTAAAAAAAATCGCTTGATTTGTATTTTGGAAAAAATGAATTATTTTAAAAAAATATAAGAAATTGTTTATTTGCATTTCAAGGGTCGTATCGACGGGTAAATTAGTCTAATTCTCACAAAGTGATGCTCTGTCGTGTATCTCCTGGAATTAGGGAGACTAAAGTTGAGAATATTATCTCACTTTTGAGCTTATTGAAGGTGTATTGAGGAATTCGGAACAAATTAGTTTTTTTGATTAAGTTTACTTAGTTAAATTGTTTAATTAGCTAGCATGGTACAATATCGTACTAGTTATAAGGGTATTTTGGGTGTTTTATTGTAGTATTATTGCCTTTCTTGTGAAAAAATAAGTAGGAAATTATCCAAAAACTTCTTTCTTCTCTCTAAAAACCCTCCCTCTCTCTGTTATCATGTTTTTATATATTTGAAATCACGTGATATGCGCAGATATATAAAGAATTATTCTGATGATGAAATCAAGATTCATGAAAAAAATTCTTATATTTGAACAAACACCATCAACGAACAAATTATTATGGTTGCTATTAAACTCATTTGATCACCCGTAAGTAGTATGGATACTAATATTTATCCATTATCTGTTAAACTTTCCTGAACGCTCACGGCTCATCAATTAGCTGGATTATATAATAATACAACAAACATTCCACTATATGTTAATTCTTAGTGACGTTCGTCAATTAGCTCGAGAATATAATAAAACAGTAGACATTCCCCATATAAGTGGTAAGGATCTTGATATCTATCCACTATCTGTTAAATTTTATTGACGCTCATCAATTAACTCGATAATATAATAATACAACAGACATTCTCATATAAATAGTATGGATCTTGATATCTATCCACTATATGTTAATTTTTATTGACGCTCATCAATTAACTCGATAACATAATAGTACAACAGACATTCCAGACATTCCACGTATATTTCATGCCTTTGTCCAAACTCATGCTCCTTGCCTGCATCATTCATCTGCCACCATGGACCCCTTCAAGCCAAAATTTCACACACCACCAACTAATGGGTAATTGTGTGGGCCAACCATTTAGGGGTTCTGTTCAATTAATAATTTTGGCACTATTCTCCATTTCCAACCCACTATAATTATTTCAATGAGGTTTTTCTTAAATTTATAGAATTAGTTGAAATTACATAAATCATGAACAGGTGTGATTCCTAAAGTTCGGGGTGATTTATAAGACAAGACTCGGTGGCGGATGTAGAAGTCAAGCAACGTGGGGGCTTCGAATCGAATATTATATTGGACAAATTTTTTATCCGTCGTGGGGGCTCAGATAGCATAACTATTACTACAATTTTTACATAGAATTCCCGATCAAATATCCCTGCTAAGGAAATTTTCGATTCGTCGTGGGATCAATCGACCCCATGGGCCCTACTCTAGCAACGCCCCCGAGACAAGCATATTCATCTCCAGCATTTGGGGCCAGAGATTTAAAAAAAAAAAAGAGAAAAATTTGAAATAAATTAGTGGGTGAAAGAGTTGTTATAATCATACCCAATGTCAAGCTGTTATGCATATGCTTTCGGTCAAGATAATTGTTCAAATTCCTTGTGGCTAAATCTCTGATTGGGGGGCCATCTAGATTCCATTATCATATGCTGCTAACTGCACAACCCCAAATCTATCAATACCAAAATATAATATAATAAACATATGAGGATCTTTCCTCAAAAGATTATTAGCATTCAAAATTAGAGTAGGATCCAAGAACACGTTGAAAACAAGTTTTACCTTTTGTTTTTGGGCACAAGTTTGCAAAATCCTTTCAAACACACCAGATAGTCCAACAATTATAGGTAAACTAAACCCAAAAATTTCATACATGTTAAGAACTCAAAAGTGAAAGTGGACTTAGAAAATCTGTACCCTCAAAAGAAAGACAAAGGTAGAAGTGACAGTTATAAGAATAATGCACCTGCTTTTGGATATCTTGGCCTTGTACTATGTCTCCCAGGAACGCTATCCGACTCTCTCTCATTCACGTCAATTTTCTGCAAACGTACCATTTTTTGGATTCTAATTCCAACACATTTCCCTCAACCTATTGAAATACTATAACTTAGGTGGCAGCTCCCCAAGTTGATAAAATGAACATCCCCAGTGTATCAGATTCTGCAATTTCTTCGATAAAAATCCATGCGCATTAGTCCACATGATGTCATCCTAGCAAGATTGGTTGTTGTGCAGGCGGCAAGGAAATATTTTTGAGAAATTAGAATGGAGAAAAAGATGAGCATTATGATGCCTTCCAGATCATTATGATAACTTAAGACAGTTATCACAAGGATTGGAACCATTTCTGCAGGCACTACGATCAAGGGATTCTCCAAAGTGTTCGAGTAAAGCTTGTCTGCGGCATTCATCCTGCAGCAGTTGAAATTTTGCATTTACAATAAAACTATAAATCTGTATGTGCAGTCAGACATAGAGGATCTAGGCATCTCCACAGTTACGGCTTGTACCTTAAGTTCACAATATTTTTGCATTTTCCGAGCTTGATCCATGGCAACTTTGAAGCTATCTCTTTTACCAGTCTGTCCACTCCTAAGCATGCAAACAACCCGACTGAAATCCTTCCTCTGATAGAGAAGGACACATGTGGATGATAGATTATCTCGTCCTGCCCTTCCAGATTCCTGATAGTAACTCTCGATTGATTTGGACATGGTATTGTGAACAACAAAACGCTGAAATGAGGACAAGTGAGTCAACATTTTCGTTGTAATTGTTGCATGCATTGTACAAACTTTTGCAAAAACAAGATTTTGAATTCAATAATTTGGATGATGCAAAATTTTAATAAATGGTTTGGGATAATGCACAGGTATACAGGCCCTCAACAACTGTAATAGGGAAGGTGTAATCCAGTAACCCCCTTAATCGCATGACTAAAATTCTTTTACCTGTACTTTTCGAACTTTAGAAGTAAAATGGATAAAACAGTAAATGCAAAATATATAGATTGGATATTTTCAGATTAGCAATACTCACAACATCAGGTTTGTCTATTCCCATCCCAAAAGCTATGGTCGCGCAAACGACATGGGCCTCTCCACTATGCCATTTCTGCTGGGCTGCAATCCTCTGACTAGCAGACAAACCAGCATGGTAATAGACTGTTTTGATCTTGAATTTCTCATTTAGAAATTTTGACACCTCCACACATTCATTTTTCGAAAGGCAGTATACAATGCCACACAAATTTTTAAATCGATCCCTGAGTAAATTCCCAAGCTGTTTCAGTGGTTCTTTAGTTTTCCCTATTACTTCATACTTCAAGTTTGGCCTATCAAAACTTGCCTCAAGAACCATTGCTTGGGGAATTCGCAATGAGTTTAAGATATCCTGCCAATAAATTCAGCTTAAAGCTTAACATGAAATTAGGTTTTACCCATATATCCAAGTAACAGTAATCTAACCTTTCGAACTACTGGGGTTGCTGTGGCAGTTAAAGCCATCAGAGGAACATATGGAAAGTTCTGCTTGAGGCATCCTAATACTCGATAATCGGGACGAAAGTCATGGCCCCACTGGCTGAAAAATATTGCCAAGAGATTACAAATAATGAACCCTGTTTCGTCAAACTAATTATACAATTTCATTAATCTAGCACCTTAGTCATATTTTGAGCATGCAGAACGTGCTTTATGAACTGAAGAACATAGGACAGTTGCAGTTGCGTGTACTTCATATCATCCATCATAGCTATCTTAATTTAGCAATTTCATTTTTTGAATTTTTCCTTTTTATCAAATCTTTCCTATATCTAGAACGTATCACAGGAAAATCTCACAGAACAGCGTATGAATACCTCACACAGTGAGCTTCATCAACAACAAATCCTGCTAATTTTCCCTGAAACAAAGATACCATGTTTTCATATTCAAATCATGAGCATAAAATGTTGAAAGTGCATCAGATTTTAGATTGATGCTTCATAGCATATTCAAAATATACCTTCATATGCAGAACTTTAAGGATCTCTTGAAATGACAAGTTTCCAGCAACCCTTTCTGGAGTTACATACAGAAGTTTACACGAAGGCTTTTCTTTCCTAGAACATTTAAAGAAATGTGGGATATAAATGGGAAAAATTAGTGAGCAACCAATATATATACATTTGGTACATGCAACTTGCAATTCATTCTGAAGCTATATTGATATGCAGTCCGCATAAACTCCAGTTTTCTGTATTCTCACGTCCGAACTCCTCTTTTAAGCAATAACATCTTGGTTCTAGTAATTGGCTGAGAACCTTTTACACTTCCAGCAGCTGATTCCATAAAAATCAAGATATTCATAATTTAGGGATAACCTATCTTAACTCTTAGCTATGTCACAGCTATGAACAGGGAACAAAATCTAGGAAAAGAAGGATGTGGTAAAATATTCACGATCTATATCATTTAGCATTAAAGTTAAAAAATAAAGTATTAAATGTTAAATGAGATACGAAATTGTTATGTCCTAGATGTTGTCTTTAACTACTGGTGCGTAAGATGTTTGTTGCAACAAAGGATGTAAAATTGATGATGTGGCAAAACTGATAATGTTTGCATTTTGAATAATAATAAGAGTTGGGTACTAAATTGCTATACGAGATTGTTTTTCCTGGAAACACATTTGTAGGTCTGTGAAACAAATTTTTAGAGACGTACAGGCCTCGGCCCAATAACCTCATGTTGAGAGAAGCATTTGACAGGAGAAATAAGGAGGTGAAGGGTTCTAACTTGTAATATAATTTTACACCAATACAGATGGAGAATACACTCACATTTACCTTAATTCTTGAAGTACGGCTGCTGCTTGTGACGGCTTCTGTTGAGAATTTAAGAAAGTGGCTGGTATCCCAAATTTGAGATTCAGGGTAACAATCTGATCTTGAATGAGGGAAAGAAGTGGTGAAATAACAATTGTAACACCTGGCTGCAAAATAGCTGGAAGCTGCACAATAGGGTATTTTTGAGTAAGAAAACAAACATAAATTTTATGTAAATTGTCAATGTAAGAGCCTGCAGAAAGATAATACACGAAATCTTTGAGTTGAAGAAAATGACGACATTCTAGTATTCCATGAACTAATATATGGACTTTGAAAAATATCACCTTACTCCAAAGAACATTGAAACTTCAACTAGAAATGTACACTAATTGTAGAAGTTTCCTTAGACAAAGCTTCAGCTGCCCCTAGTTGGATCCATTATGTAGCCTATTTTATTTTTCAAGAAATAACAACTATTTCATGTTTTTATCAGAATAAATTTTCTAAAAAGAAAAAGAATTTTTGATTAATTCATGTTATATACTTTGTGCTTCATATGTGAAAATAAATTTAAAATAGCTTAGAACATACTAAAATCAACAATATTAGTTGGGGAATGGCCCGACTAATGCTTATCAACATTGCCAACAATGACCAATCAATCATTGAGAGCCAAGAATGTGCATTATCATCTCTCTCATGAGTGCTCAGCTTTTTCTAACCACGTGCCCCTAATACCAATCCACCAAGGGGGTGATGATTTTCTACTTGAAAGGAGAAAAACGAGAACCAACATTCTAGCAACAAGCAAAGTAAATGATCAAGTAGAGATAAAACTCAGGAACTTCTCAAAACTCTATCGCATAATGTATCTAAATGCAACTTGATATCTGATCAGGCCATAAATCAGTCAGTTTTGAAGCCAGGGATAAACCTATCAAAATTATGTGGCTTCATTTTCCATCCAAGAAATGTCATAGAGAAAGGCCTAGTTTATCATCTTGTAACTGACCTGGTAACAAAGGCTTTTACCACCTCCAGTGGGCATTAGAACAAAACAATCATGATTAGCACAAAAAGCTTTACATGCCTGGTGCTGCAATGGTCGAAATCTTCTGTTTCCAAATACAACAACATTTGCCAATTCAAAATCATCTAGTTTTTGCAGCTCATCATATGTGAGAGTTCCATGTCTATCCTCATATAAACTGGAGTTCCAAGTTTCATGAGAAACCTTCGAAGCTGAACTTTGAGTTGGATCATTCTGACAGGACTGCAAAAATAAATGAATATTATTACTCTGTAAGCAGCGAACATTTGATAGACATGAAGAGAACAAAAGAAACATTTGGATAGGGATCTTTTTTTATTTAAAGAATTTAATTATTGCTAGTTGGATCATTCTTAATTGTGTCAATTTAAGTGAGTTAGTTGTTCGGACTTATTATTTTTTTAATATTGGAAGTATTAGGCACACTTTGTGTGAAGGATCTCCTAGGAGATAACGGGGGATCTCTTGGGAGGTATCTTTCATATTCTTAATTACAGTTTTTCATCTTTCTTATTCTACCACTCTTTGTTCATCTTGTTATTTCCTTAGGATAGAAGAAAACTTTTTGAAGCAACAAAAAGGCATGCAAAAGATTCACTGGCATGCCTATGCTTGGGTCTACTATTTTACCCCAGATATGAGCTGCTTTAAAATATATTAGAAGTTACTATGTTTATCCACAAAAGTTTCTGATATTGGAAGACACTGCAAAATAAGCAAGGAATTGATTTGCAAGTATTGAACTTCAATCATAATTATAGTTGTTGATATTAAGGAAAAGAATTTCGTACAGAGATAGATGGAGGTTTTGCTGAAATTGGAGAAGGGGCCCAACCATTGTCATTTATTGAAATACCAGAGGAAGATTTCACATATTTTCTGGTACTTTGGCTTGCCTCTTCACTATCGCTTGAAGAATCTAAATGCATTACATCATGATGATTCTGAGATTCAGAAGAATCTTCTATGACGTGAATTTCACTTCTTGTTTCTGCAGCCTCTGAATCATACTTCTTGACGTGATCCTTGTCCAGAATCTCAGTCAAAGCACCACAAGCTTCTGATTCCATAGCTTGGACATCATCCCAATCCTCAGTGTCTTGCATAAATTCAGCAAGTGATGCAAGAAAGTCATCACCGCAGTGCTCCACAGTGACGAAGTCTAGCCCATCATCACCTTAAAAAGAAGGGAAACATAGTGAAACCATGAAACCAGGCAACCAAGGGCACTATGGGTTGAACTCAACTACCACTTTATTTGACATGTACACGTTCAGGTGTGAATGATGGTGTTAGTTCATTATATAATTTAGATGCTAGAAATAAATAAGACAAACAAATGGTTCATCTTATGTGGATAATGGTAAGTTTGAGATTAAATTTAAAACAACAATTTTAATGCAATGTTCATGTAGCATCCATTCGTCATCTAACACAAAATATAAAAATCCTTTAATTCTCTAGTCCTAATGCTCATTCTATGTTGTACCCTTGTTGTAAAAACAAATTAAAACAACAAATCTTCACTATTTCTCGTTATGATTGAAGTGAGCTTACTGAGCTCATGAATACAAGTTCGTCATTAGCAACATGCAGCAGCCCAGGTAGAAATTCTTTAGAGTTCTGTGATGGCATGGGAATCAAAGATTTAAAGACCAGAAAATATGTTGCTAGATAAGATACTCAAAGCTGTTAAAGTCATTTACATCTTCCCTAAGTTGCATATCGTAATTTTAACAAGCTTGGTTTAATGATGGTAAACAACATTTAAATTTTGGCAAAACAGTTTAGCACTCTTTTTACAAAACTCCTCTTTTACATCTTCAAGAAATGCACATAAGTCATTCCATTTTCTACTTGAAAGCAATGATCCTTTTATCAACTGTTTCGTTAGCCAATCAAATACGTTTCTTATAGATTTTATAGTATCAATTCTAAATTCCGGTGCTCATTCTCTCAAATTTTTAAAACAAGAAAGAACTGGAGCAGGACTACTCGTAATGCGAAAGCTATACTCAAAATAAGGAGGTAAAAGAATCATGTTTTCTGAACTACCTTTTAGATTTTATCAGTCACATCTATTGAAAAGAAATGTTTAAAGTTCTACCAATTTGGCAGCTTCATGAAATGCAAATTAAATTTGACAACATACCAGTAAGTAGCATAAACAGACAACAAATTAAATGGAACTATTTCACCTACTGTATGCTTTCGTCTTTTAGTTTACATTGGTTTAGAAAGAGCTTTAGAGTTATGGATCATGTTCAAATAATAATACATGGTCAATTGGTCATATTCTTGCCTTGTTGGTACTTAATGGATCTGTGCCACAATCATGTCAACGGTATACATATCCATGGGTGAGAAATGGCATCAGTCATCCCAACTATGTCTCGAATCAATCCACCCCAATGATTCTCAATTGAAGGACTACCATCATTACATATTCAATCGGTTGATTCAGCAACGCCCTCATAATTTGTTTTATTGATTTAACATAGAGCTAGTATAGTACAAGTGAAAAGCTCAAGTAAATGGAAACTTCCATCAATATCGCAACTCATGAGTGGTTTGAATTAAAAGAGATAGAACGATGTTTGCTGATTGCTCAACATGATTCACTGTTATTTTCATCAATCATGACCCTGAACAGAAAATAACAGATCTATATCATGCCAACGAATTATAAACTTCAAAATATATATAAATTTGACTTCTAATCAAAACCCATCCATTATATAAAATGAATCAGAATACCAACGCACCATCTTCAATTAATTCAGTAAACGTCCAAGATCTTTCCCAAGTGAAAAATCAATTTTATGAATGTACTCATAATTGTAAATATTCCAT
>AYJT01053479.1:0-15043 GCA_001278415.1 Ocimum tenuiflorum | reverse complement strand
GAGGAGGAGGAGGGTGGAGAGGAGGAGGAAGAGAATGGGCAAGAGGATGGCTCTACTTCATTGGCACAGTTGCAGAGCACTAGAATGATTACGCCGCTGCTTGGAGAGCCGGAGGAATCGCAGTTGCCTCGGTGGAACATACGGTCCATGTGGCAGTTAGCTTCTATTCTCAATTTCTTGAATGTATGTTCAGCTTAAGAAAAACTGAGCAGGATATGAACTTTCTATGGAGTTTTGGTGCTTTGAAGCTGATGTGTCTGTTTTTTGTGCTGTGAACTGGTAGGTATTTAGACCTCTTTTGAATGTTAAAGTGGAGTTTTCTGCGGAGGAGTTTGAGACGGCCTTGATTGCTCCCAACAATACTTTAGCTGAAATTCATATGCCATTGTTAAAGGTTAGACTCCTAACGTCCTCTTTTGTGAAGTTTAGTCTGGTAGCTTCCTTATTTCTGCTTACTTAAAGGTTGCTTTTTATTGAACTTCTGTATGCTGAGGATTATGGCTTGAGTTAATTAAGTTTGCTTTTCTGTTTTAGGTTAGTAGATAGTTGGTTTTCATATGGTTATTCTCTTAAGTTTCTTAGTTTTCTTATGATTCGGTTTTCTCAACTTTGTTTCTGACTGATAGAATGTATAATATCCTGCTTAGATTAATATGCTGAAGTGGTGGGTTGTCTAAACTACAAATATTTTGTGGGACTCAGCTTTTCCATGAGTGAGCAAGCATGGATTTCAAAATGCTATCATGGAAGTTTGGTTACACTTCTATACTATTTGTCCAGATAGAAAAGGGATCACTTTTGTGAATTGTAGGTAGTATAAATCATGATGAGAGTGATCCTAAGTTACGGAGTAAATTTGTAATAATTCATCGGTATAGCATATGAAGGTTATGAGTTCAAACCAAGGTTTTGAAAATTTAAATTGGGATTCGAGGTGTTTTCCCATAGCACTGCAAGGCACTAACCTCAACAATAAGAATAAACTTAGTTCCTTGTTCATAAACTTAATTGTAAATCATATAAAATTCATAAATAAACAACCCAAATTCCTCATTCATAGACAAATTTCATAACACAATTCGTAGAACCCATAAGATTCTATAACAAAGTCACTGTGTCACTTCAGAGAGATGAAGGTGGACAAGGGGCATGACGAGATGGATAACCAGATAGGAGGGGGGCTGGCACTGCACTGTTAGTTGTGTTTCTAAAGGGAGATGAAGGGGCACTGGCATGATGAGAGGGGGAGCCAAAGAGGAGTGGTGCTGTGATATAAAGGGAGATGAGAGAGGAGAGGAGGGATGCCGGCACTGCATTGTCTATTGTGTTTCATGAGGGAGATGAAGGTGCACTAGGGACTTGATGAGAGGAAGAACCAGAGAGAAGATGTGCCTAGATGTGAGGGAGATGAGAGAGGAGCGCTGGCACTGCACAGTCTGTTGCCTGTTCTTTTTATACTGATATTTATTTCGAGCAAGGGAGATAATTTTAGGATATTAAAAAATTAAATAGCCCACATTGAGAAAAGCCCCGTAAACCCTAAAATTTTACCAAGAAAGCTCAGGAGTCTGCGTAAAATCGAGGCTGCCTCACTGTCATGCTTCAGTGGCATGCACCTCAGTTCTGCATTACCATGTAAGACATAAGCTTTAGTCCACACAGAAGAGATGTGCCTTAGCATTAGTTTTGCACTGCCTCGGCCCAAGGTGTCCCTTGAATTGTGCACTCAAGTGATTTTCAAAACCATGGTTGCAATTCTAACTCATAAGCTATTTCCAAATGCTTTGTCATATACAGATATGATTCCAATGTGCAAGTGATTTTTAATTGCAATTCTAACTCATCAGCTGTTTGTATATGCTTCTCATATAAAGATATGATTCCAATGTACAATATCATGCAAGTGTAGTGTAGGTGAGACCCACTTGAATTGTGTGCCATTTTTGTTTGCATCCTTTTTATTGTTTATTTATAGTGGCATTAACGTCATAACCAGTTGTCTTATGTGGTCTGTTTCGCTTTTCCTAGGCCATTCCTCCTGTTACTAGAATGGCACTTAATCATTCTACTTGGATTACAGTTTTATGTAGAAAGCTGAAGGATTGGTGGCATTGGGTAATCTCACTATTTGCACTTGAAAATCAACCCATCTTTCTTAGATTAATGTTGTATTTAGTCAGTGTGGTTCTCTGCTGCAGGTCGCAGAAGGAGATCTACCAGTTGTTGCATCACAAGGGTGAGTATATCATATGTGTACAACGTTTGAATCTCTTCATTTGTATGCTAGTGTCAGAAACAAAGTGTACATGATTAAGAAGTGTTTGTGTTTGTTTTAGGACTGAATTTGAGGCATACAGAATGCTTGATCCTGGGGTCCGAGTGGTTATTCTGAAGGCATTGTGTGATATACGGGTTGAGGTACTAATATCGTAAAACATTCTCTCTGTAATACTAAGTTGTAACTTTATGAGTAATTGATTTTGCCTTTTTCAGTATGACATAGGAGCATGAGTAATTGATGTTGACTTATTGTAGTGTACTAGTGTTAGATATTGATTAATCCTGGGATTCTAATGTAGAAACAAGTCATATGCTTTTAATATTTGAATGATGTTTCTTTTGGGGACAAAACGTTCATTCTAAAGACATTTGTTAGTAAGTGAAAAACTCACTCTCTAAACTCGGTTTTTATTTATCTTCCATGATGTGGTCCACCACTTCGTACTAAATTATTACGTCAGCATTCTACAAAGGACATAATTGAATTTCCGATTTCAACAGTAAATCCCAACCCCATATTCAGTTGGTCATTTCAACCTGGGAATCGAAGAAAAACTTGTCCTATAATTTACAAAGAGGATTGCAAATTTAGAAGGCAGGATTGGGAATATTACCAAAAAGGCATGCTGCCTCTGTTTCAGCTGATTGGCATTGCTTATAAATAACAAAACTCACTCCTTTTCTATATCAAGTCTCGATAACATTACATTATAGTTCTTCTGACAGTTTATTCTTGTCATATATTATCATCAGTTCCTTTTGTATTTGCAACATGTTACCAGAAATAGTATGTATTCTTGCTTTTTCTTTTCTTTGTATAATCCCTGACACATTAGTCATGCAAGCTCAGTTTGTTGGAGGTGTAATATGCAATTTCAAGAAAAAAAATTCCATTTTAATGACTAACTTCCACTAGGCTGCTAACCCTTCTTTTAATGCGTTCTCAATGCACAAAATTTATATGGTTTGAATAGTAGTAATGGTATATTCACTATGGTTGTCTTCTGCAGCAAGAAGATATACGAAACTATATAGATGACTCATTAAAACATGGTGCTCAGCTGTCAGCGTTTCGCAAAGAACGCCTAGGGGGTGATTCTCATGGAGTCTCATATTGGTAAAATACAGTCCTCTCTGGTTTTGTTATCTATGAAATATGCATACAGTGGGTTATCGTATCTATGTTTATATGTGTGCTTATTATATTTTTTTAATTGTGCATTTCATGCAATCTTTATTATTGAGTTACCTTGGAAATTTATTTATAGATGCTTCTGATTATGTAGGTATGAAGATGATCCAATCATCGGCCAACGATTATACAGAGAGATTAGAAAATTTGAGGTGAAAAAAGGAAAAGGAAGGAATATCCCTCCTATTCCCAATTCATCATATCAGTGGGAAGCAGTCGCTACTAATTTAGATGAATTCTTGGATGTTTCTGTAAGTTTTAAATTGTTCAATTCTTAATATTATGTTTCAATAATTCTTGAGCAAAACCCAGATCCTTCTCTTTCTAACTTTTGTTTCCAATGTCGACTGCATTCATTTCTTCAAACAAACAGATGAAAATATGTTAATACAATAAAACTGCATAGTACTCATTCGTATTCATATTCTTTTCCATCATGGAAATGATATGAAGCATGTATGATTTGCTTTTAAGAGTCCTGACAAGTTTGTGTAAAAACTCCACAAGCTTGAGATCCACTAGATTATATCAGTCAAAAAAACAATATCTAACTTCTCTTCTGGCAGAGTTATGCATATCTACTGGGTTTGTAGATTAGACTGGTAAAAGCTGCAGTAGATTCAAATCCATTCATACTTCAATTCAGTTGGAGTTGCATATGTGTTGGGCTAAATGCTGGTTGCTCGTGTCATTTAAGGGAATTGCAAAAGTTTACTTGTGTCTACTTAGTGGTTGGGTCAAGATGCCCGGGTAAATGGTTTCTGTTTTTGAGCAAGCCAGCTTGCTGAGGAGCCCAGTGTCATGATTGATGTGAAGGTGTAATATATATAGCTGGTTGAGGAGCCTATTCGGTGGTTTTCACCACACTTGCACATAATTACACTCGCGCTTGTGCACCCCACACCCCATCTAGGTATCTGCAGAATATGTGGCCGAAAGGACAACTAGTTAACCCACCGTGTTTAAGATCTAAAGGACGACAGATAATTTTATACTCTGTACATGCTAATGGTGTTCTTTGTTAAGATACATAATGGTCTAGGAGTCTTATTTATTTCCATTGTCTGGCATTATCTTTGTCATATTTATAGGGAATATTTTTTGAAATATCAACTGTACTTTAATTTCTGGCACATGCTTTCAGCGTTAAGTTTTACTCCTGTTACTTGCAGGAGAAGCTCTTTTCAAGTAAAAATAGAACAGAGGTTTCTGTTGGAAAGAAATTGAAAAATAATATGCTTCCAGAAATCGAGAAGGTCCACAAGGTGATACTTTTATTCTTTATCAAAAAGATGATGTCCCCTGCATTTTCTTTTTTCGTCATTGTTCTCTGTTTAGTTAATTGCAATTATTTTCTCCAAGACACCAGCTAGTTAGTTTAAGCAGTCATCATATTTTGTGATTGGTTCTAATAAGTGCTTTTATACAGAGGAAGGAAAAACTGTTAAAGAAGCAGCACAGACAAGCTCTTATGCTTGATAGCATGATTAGCATGGATGGTCTTGCAGCTGGCCGTTCTCTCCGTGACAGGAAACATGTGACTTATACCTTTGGTATGCAATATATAGTTCTCTTAGTATATGTTTGCTTGGTTTATTTATACAGTTAATTCCAGCTTCTCCTAAGATAACAAATGCCATTGAAACTTTTCAACCCTTTATGGTCCACTCCCCTCCACATGCATGCAAAATCCAATTGAAATATGTGGTACAACTCATATGTTGGAAAATCCTTGATACTTGTTTCATGCCGTTGGTTGACAAAAATATAGTGTGCTATTATGAAGTACTAAATTTCTCAGAAGCTCATGTTTTTTGCAACATTGTAATTGTAAATTACATGGCCCTGCTGTGGTGATTTAAAACTCCCTTTAAATGACCACCGCTCTTGTGATGTAATTCTCAAGTTGCAAACACTAAGCTTATGATGTGAACAGCATCTTTAGTAATTAGAAATTTAGCTTCTTATGCAATCAGAAAGATGACATATCCGGCTCCTCTCCTTTTTTTTTTTTCTTTTCAAATCCTTGAGCAGATCTTGCCTTCTCTTTTTTCATATCCTTCTTGCCCACTTCCTCAGAAATTTTATTTTAAATTTTGATCACATTGACATTATGCAGAAAACAGAACATGCAGCAAAAATACTATTTTTGTAGTTATTTCCAAATTTTTAGAACCTAGAATCAATAGGGACCGTGTTTTTTGTTTGCTTTCTTTTTATATTGAGCTTTAATTTATGTCATGCTTGTGCTTGTTATATGACACTGAATGTTCGAATCTGTGATGTTTGATGTTGTTTTGCGAACTATTTCTTGATTCCCATGAAACATTGATATCTATAATCTTGAAATTATATGTTTATGTGACAATATCATCATAATTAATTTTTATAAAAATGTTCGCTTCTCATCTTTGATGTGCTCGTCTTGGCCTCTTGCCTCTGCTTTTGTGACCTTGTCAATTTGGGTCCCCTCATGCTTTCTAAAACATAGCATCCAGCTTACTGAGTCATACTTGGGCGTTCCCTCTAGATTCCCAGAGCTCGTTAAAAGTTTTGTATGGCTATGTAAATGGACTTCAGTTTCTGTATTGATTCTGTCCCTAATATTTTTCGTACATTTTCGCAGACGATTATGATCGATCAATAAATGAAGCTTTAAAGGTCACCAAGTAAGAATCATAGCACCCAGAATTTCTATGAACTAGTATTATCACTTCTCCTTGTACTTGATTTTAGAAATTTCTCTCTTTTTTTCTTCTCATAATATCTAACAGGAAGAAGCAGCAATCCCCAGAACATTTTGATGGAAAAGATCCTCCTGTGAAACATGAATTTTCTAGAAATGGTAGGTGGGATGGCACTTCACAACACTCTCAACCTCTCTCATTTAGTGCCGTTTCTCCCAAATCGCTTGATGATGATGATGATGAAGATGGCGAGTTTTATGAAGATCATAAACCTGAAACACTGGATAGGAGGTATGCCAGTTGTCTCCCTTCAGTTTTACTGTTTGTTTGCAATTGATTGGAAGTAGTGATGCCCACGGCCGCTTCCGGTTTGGAACTGGCGGTTCCACTGTTGGAAAATGTGGAACTGGAACTGGCCCGTCTAAATTAAGGTTCTCATTCCGTCTGTGAATCGTAACCGCCAGTTCCGGTTCACACGGTTTTGGTTCAAAATAGTTCATTTTTTCACAGTTTACCCAGTTCCTAACTGGAACCACCGATTCAAGGTCCGAACAATGGAACCGGAACTGCCCTTGTAAAAATCTAGGCCCATTTCTGGTTTGCAAAGAATCCAGTTCTGGGTTTCCTGGGCCAGTTCTGGTTTGAGGTGGGGATCACTAGATTATCTACTCGGCCTTAATAAATTTATTAAATCATTTGTCTATTTTATGGCATGCAGCAATCGCCGGAGGCAAAGACCTCAACGGTATTCAGTGAAGGACTATGTTGATGCAGTCTCAGATGTTGAAGCAGATTTCGACAGTGATGATGATATTGTTGGCGAAGTGGTTTATGATGATGAATATCTTAGAAGGAGGAAACGAAGGAAGATGTCAAGTAGCTCTGAGGGAGACGAGGAGTATCACTGGGATGAAGAAAATCATGAAGAAGAGGAAGAGGAGGAGGAAGAAGATGAGATCTTGAGTACCAGTGAGGATAGTGATGCCCCGCGCCGGAGGACCAAAACATTGCCAGGGCGAACTAGAAGGGAAGCAAAATTGAGGTCTTTTGGGGATCTACAATCAGGTCTCAGACGGAGTAAAAGAGCCACTCGAAATCGCATCAATTACAAGCAGTATGAAATGTCTGAATCTGACACTGAGCAAATAAAACCTGAGAAATCAAATGCGCCAGATGAGCACTCATACTCTGGCGATGATGCAGAGTTCTCGAGCGGTAGTCATGATTCTGATGAGAAAAATGATAAGCAGGAGATCGATGACGATCTGCCTATTGAGGAGGAGCGACCTGAGATGGTTGATGAAAAGGTGACAATTCCACCAGAACAAGAGAATCACAGAGATGAAGAAGCTGAAGGGGTGAGAGAGAGACATTTTCTAGATTTAAATGAACTTGCTCCAGGTTCTGGCTTCGATGATGGCCCCAACTCAGTGAGAGATGAAGACAGAGACGAGTTCTGATTCTGAATATGCCTTTCACCAAAAAAGTCGGGGTAACAGGTTTTACCCTGGTTTAGCCGTTATGTCTGGCTACTGAATTCTACATTTTGGTTCTCAACTCCATGAAGGAAGTGCGTTTTAGAGATTTCGTACTTGCCGGAATTCAAGCCATGTCCCTCTTGCAGTTTATTAATGTTTTCCTGCTGGGAGTAGCTTGATGTGTGAAGATGATGTAGATTGAGTCAGTTTTACAATCTCCCTTACGTTTGAGGAAAAAAAGGCTCTGAGATATGGATGGGAAAATTCAGTTTGGAGTTTTTGCTCCGCTGATCCTGACGTTGTACAACAACTTAACTAATATTTGTAACAAAAGAATTGGATATGAATTCGACCCTTTTTCTCACTGATTGACATCCATAATAGTATGGAACTGGGATCACATCACATTGAGTGTCGAGATTCATGCCAAATGCCTAGATGGAATCCTAGCGCTGTCTCTACATCGTTCTTTCAACAGCAAACCCATTTTATTCATTACATTCTGATTACATTGTATGCGTTTCTTGTGAGCAGCTGCATTGTCTTTGGTCTCTGTATCTCACTCTGTTTATGAGATTTCAAGGGCATTGCTCTAGATCTTATTTTGCAGATATTGGCACTGGGTCTTCAGCGACATGTCCTGGATCAACTACTTGACTGATTGGACCACTGGCGTTCTTCAAATCCAGGTAATTCTTCGCTGGCACTTTAAATCCTTGTTTTGCAGTGAGAAAGCTCGATATGCTTGTCTGTTTGATCCCTTCTTTTAAGAACTGGATCGAGCTTTTCTACATATTTTGTTGAGGATACGATTAGTCTGATATTCAGCAGGTCTGAGAGAGCGGGCTTGCAGCCAGTCTCTTCCTTCTCTCTGGGAGAACTTTTGTCAAGTTTTTCCAGTCCTTTTGTCTTCAGACTTCTCTTTCTTCTTCCTTTCTTCTGTTCTTTTTCCTTCACTGTAGCTCTACATCGTACACATCACAGTTGAGTAAGTTAGCCATGGCCGCAGTTATTGTAGACTTGCAAATAACCCTTTTTCATGCCTTGCTCAGTAATCTCTACTCTGTAAAAAGTTATCCTTTCTATGAAAATTATCCGTGGCTCTTTTAGGCAACAGAAAGGCAAATGACGGTGTCTCTCTCTCACTTGGTATGCCTATTTTTGGTCTGATTTTAGGTGAATGTTGGACCCTAGACATTAGTCCACCCAAATTTAAAGTTGAACCTCTCGATGAAAAAACAGATTAGTCTAATATTTAGGTTGTGAAATTTTATGTTTTTCCCAAGTTTACTGATTCAACGTTTTTTGGATGAAGTGAGAGTTTTGAGCATTGCAACATAGCCAAACTAGCTTATCTATGAATTAATAATATTTGTAGTTGCTAATTAAGGTATTCTAAAATATAATGTATTCCCCAAAACTTGTGTGCCGTTTCTTTCGATGTCATCTGATTCGTATTTAAATTTGGGAATCAGAACTATTTGAGAGAGACATTGATGAATATTGAAGATGAATCAGATTGTTTGGGAGACTACCCTAATATAATAGAGGATAGAGATCGAAGATTCTAAAAGCAATAAAGCATGTGCAATTTATTGTACACGCTTCTTTCATTTGCGAGTTGTGATTGGGCTAATTTCTTTCTCCTCCTCTTCGCCAACACGAAAAATGTTGTCATATGCTTTACATAATCAATGTATTTTAAGGAGGTTTTTTTGTTAGACCGTCTAAATCATTTAAACGGGTTTAAATTTAGGGTTTAGGGCAAATGAATTGTTTAAATCTGCTTAGATGATTTAGTCGGCCCAACAAAAGTTTTTGTCATGTATATTTTTTTGTTCGATTTATGCGTGAATCCGCCCCTGTTTGTAATAATATCATTACTTGGACGACATATTTTTCAGTTTGGTTACTTTCTATAGTGAGTCTGTGAAATTTTTTATAATAATATCATTACTTGGACGACATATTTTTCAGTTTGGTTACTTTCTATAGTGAGTCTGTGATATTTATTAATAAAAACACTTAATTCCTCAAAAAAGGAAAAAGGTGAAACATCAAATTGTTAGATGTGAAAAGCAAGATCAGCACAAATTTCAAAAGCTAGATATCAATTTCCAAAATGTCAAACTGAATGTGGAAATTATTTCAAGTTGCAAAGAAGGAGAAGCCAGAAGGTATTTTAATCTTTATTTTGTTACAACTATGCACAAATTATCACATACTTCGTGCGAATTTCTACCCTTACTTAAAGTCCAAGAAGATGAAAGTATGTTAAAATTCAAGAATAATCAAAGTGGGTTGTAATAAAACTCGATGTGCTCAAGTTAGTAATCATACGAGGGAATATAAGACACAAAGGTGGTTATGCAGTAATAATTGGGTTGTGGTATAATTTTCTAAAAATACATGCATGTGGTATATTTAACCACATTGTCCAAAGGGCCCCACGACGGGAAAGTGTTTTAGATTCTATAATGGAGTAATTGATTTTTCTTTTTTCCACAATAGTCTCTATCCTCAAGAAAAAATAAACTCAAAAGAAGAAGAAATTTCAAATAAATAGGAACTAGATAATTAAGAAAAACTAATACATCTATAGAAAAATAAAGAAATTAATATCAGCCCTTGATTTTCTTTTCAAGGTCCATCCTTGATTGTAACACCGTTAGTTAAGGTTATTTTTAATTGAAGAAACTAAATATTAAGGTAAAGTTTCATTACAGAAAAAAAAATTGGAGTAAATTTCAAAGTTACTAAAATGGTGGAATAACATTTTAGTTTTTGTTTTTCTTTTTAGAGATTCGAATTGAAGGGGAAAAAAGAATAATTTAGTTGTAGGTCCATTCAATCAGCCCAATAGCATTACTTATTGGGCCGATAGAAATCAAAGGCCGACTAATGTTATCCTCTGGCTACTACTATATAATGCAATAACTAAAACCCTAGACTTTCCTAACCGCCATTTTTCTCGCTGTGTGAAGCTCTCTCTCCTGTCTCTCTAGCTCTCCCAGTTTCAACAGCAATATGGTATCTACTCTAATTCACATTTATTGCGAGCTTTTCTGAATTTACGCTTCGTTTGACAGGATCATGATTTTCTCGTTGATTTGTGAAAAAAATCGCTGTTTGTTGTTAGGTTCTCTCCAACGACTACGATCTGCTCAACCCACCGGCGGAGCTTGAGAAGAGGAAGCACAAGCTCAAACGCCTCGTGCAATCTCCAAACTCGTTCTTCATGGTACGCTATTCTGTTCTCGGATTTCGTTTTTATCTAATTCGATTTCGGTCATTTCCTTTCACGTTGTTTGTCTTAGATTATTGATCGAATGCTTTTTATTGTTGTTCTAGGATGTGAAGTGTCAGGGTTGCTTCAATATGTAAGTTCTCCATTTTCTGATTTATTTCATGGTCTGCTGTGCAATTTATGAAACTCTGAATCTACTGTTTTCGATGATGGTGAAATTGTCGTTTATGTTGATTTCCATGATTCTTTGTGCAGAACCACCGTTTTCAGCCATTCTCAAACTGTTGTTGTGTGCGGAAACTGCCAGACAGTGCTGTGCCAACCTACTGGTGGACGTGCCCGCCTCACCGAAGGCTGCTCCTTCCGAAGAAAGGGGGATTGAAGAACATACACTCCTTTTTCAGTCTTGATAGATGTGAGACTTTTGTTTTACCGTTTTGGTTCCTCTTTTGAGACTTGGTGTGCTTCTTGAGAAGCTTCATCTATGTTAAATTGTTGATTTTTCTATGAGATTTTATTTAATTTCCTTCTAAACTGCTGCCCCTTTAATCGATCAAGTTTTGAAAAGTTTGCCTTTTGTTGTTTGTTGCTGCTTGTTAGTTGCATAATTCTGTAATGGTTTTTGAGTGTCTGGTATGTCATTTTGCAATTTTTCCATTGTTAAATTTTTAGACATTCTAAATGTTGTTGATTTACAATTTATATGACCGGAATGAGTTTTAGATATAAGAGTAGTCTAAATTTTCTGAAACACTGATTTGGAAATTGGAACTACGATGTTTAAATTGTAATTGTTAAGTTTCCACATAATAAACTACTAACTGTTTTATTCTTTTATTTGTTCTGAAAAAATTTGTTTAACCATGTCAGTAAGATGAGTTTTGGTGCCTTGTGAGTCCCTGTTCTTGTTCAGTTATAGATTCAACCTAAGCTAGGGGGGTGTAAACTTTTGTATGAGGGGTTAGATTTGCACTAAATAGAGTATAATGTATGAAATATTTAATTCATGATACTAGAAGTTAGAAACTTGTTAATTTTTCAAACTATATTAGCAGATTAGCATATTTCCTATTAACATTTATTAAAGCTAAATGTCCTGAAAAGTTCATTATCATTTTATACTGTAATCTGATATCTGTTTTTAACTTGCGATTGTATGCAGTAACCGTGTTTGTGTAGCTATCCATCGCTATAGCTGGGGGTGTAGTCGAACCGAGTAGTGTTGTATTTAAGTTTGACTAATTTAGTTTCGAGTCGAGTTTTGAGCTTTATTATTGAGTACTTGGATGCTCATGAACTTAATCGAGCTTTAATTGAGACTTAATGAACTTTCTAAATATAAATTTAAATATAATTAATAATAATTATTTTTTAAAAAATAAATCAATAAGAAAAAAAAATTTAAATTTGCTCAAATTTAACTAAAAACTTATTTATACTGTAAACTATCTAAAGAATAAAAATAGGAATTTTACAAAATTAATAATTTTATATTTCTTGCTATATTTGACTTATAAGTTTGCTTACGAGTTTATGAGTTGAGTAATACAAAGCTTAAGTTTGATTCATTTAATTAATGAGTTTTTCTAAACGAGCTTTTATCGAGTCGAGATCTGAGTAGGTCATGAGTAGTTTAGCTCATTTACGATCCTAACTATAGCTGGTGCTTGTGCTTCTGTACACACTTGCACTGTAACCAAGACAATTATTTTACAGAACATGGTCTTAGGTTGTGTTTGAAGCTTGTTTTTAAACTGAAAGATTATGAAAAGTTTTTTTAGTTACATTTTTTTTAATTGAGGAGATAGAAATTTTTTGAATGTGTTTTGGTGTAAATCAATTTTCAGGAAAATCATGGAAATGTAAACAAACAGAGTG
Source organism: Ocimum tenuiflorum (assembly GCA_001278415.1). Taxonomy (NCBI): domain Eukaryota; kingdom Viridiplantae; phylum Streptophyta; class Magnoliopsida; order Lamiales; family Lamiaceae; genus Ocimum; species Ocimum tenuiflorum. Next base: position 2,281 of record AYJT01053479.1, on the reverse strand, counting down.
AAAGAAACTAAAGCTGTTTGTTTTCAGTTCTTGGAACGACTTGTTAGAAGTAATAGATTTTGGAAGAATCAGCTTGATTTTCAGTCGGGGCTCAACATGAATAAAGTTGTTTATTTTGATTTAATTTAGTTCAGGACAGCCACAAATCAAAGATGATGTAACATCATACGAGGAACAGCTTATATTGAATACCACAAATCAAAGATGCAAAGTAGCTGTATAAAACAACATAGAGATCTAACAACTTGTAGCATCAACCTGAATACATGAGTTGCCAGAGGTCCATCGGAAAGTTCCTGAGATATCCCCTTCATTGACGGCCGCAGCTTTGGATCGGAGTTCATGCATTTGAGTGCTATTCTCACCAACATCTTCATCTGGAGATGCCAACCTCTTGTCCAAGAGTTGTTGCAACATCATGTTTTGAGCAAATTGTGTGGAGATCGATCATCACGGAGGAAACAAAATCCCCCGGGCGATCTCCAATCCGAAGCTCTGTACATCACATTTCTCTGTAATCGCCATGGTGTACGCCAGTTCTGCAGATTGCAACCATCAAACATATAAATCAATCTGTTTTTGATGATTTACATACATACCTGGTGCGATATAACCACGAGTTCCCACGAGTAGAGTTTGATTGGATGAGTCAGGATCCAAAAATCTAGCCGTGCCAAAATCAGACACGTGACCTTCGATCTTTGAATCCAAGAGTATGTTGCTGCTAGAAATGTCTGTGTGTAAAATCGGTGAACTGCAATCGTGATGCATGTAACATGGTGCATTGGAGATGCTCTTCACCACGCTCACCCTCTTCATCCAATTCAGCTTCAACACACTGAACATGCTTCCTCGTTCCATGTAATCCTAGATGAGAAACATGCTTCGTTTGTGCAAAGAAATCCCGAAAAGCTTCACGATGTTTCGATGGCGTATTTTAGACAGAACCTCAGCCTCATTCCTGAAGCATCTGTCGTAATTTGGATTTCCACCTTCGAACCTATGACGCTTTTTAACAGCAACAACTCCTCCATCGGGTAGTTTCCGATGCAGTAGGTGAGGTCGAAATCTGCAGTAGCTTGGATGATATCATCGCATACCGTCTTCCCATCATACTTCCATATGTTTAATGTCTCCATGTTTCTCATCAGGTGCGACTGAAGCTGCTTTCTTTGCCTTTCCAGAGCATATCAAATATATCCCAAAGAAAATTGAGCACACAGAAAAACAACGGAAGAACACCGCCACAGGGCAAATAATATTTTTATTGTTTGGATGTGGTGGAAGCAGTTTGACATTGCCGGAAAATGAATCTGCTCCGAACATAAGCCAGACGCTAGATGGGATATGGCCCTCTAAATGATTGTAAGACAAATTGATTCCATGCAAATATGAAATTTTTTTGGGGACTCTACCAGAGAGACTGTTGTAAGAGAGATCTATATCAATAAACTCTGCTGGAGCAACATTTCTAAATTGGAAACGTATCCGTCCTGAAATCGAATTGTGACTCATTGACGGAAGATTTTCTAACCCTGCTTCAAAAATGTCTTCAAACCTATTGACCCCCAGTCTCAAGATTTTCAGTCTTGTTAATTGGTGAGTCCATTGTAGCTCAAATCAAGAATAACCAAGTGCTGATGGTTTCCTATTGGAGGCGGGCGGAACCAAAAAGATGGTTTGAAGAGATGCCAAGTCGATGACGAGACAAGTTGAGATGAACCAGTTTGCATAAGCTTCCTATCCGGGGGCAAAACGGTACTGCCGATTTGATTCGAAGAAATATCAAGAACGTGCAAATTGGTGAATTTGGCTATGGAGCAAGGAAGGCAACTGGCCCTGTAGGCAATTGCTTGACAAGTTGAAATAGGTTAGTTTGTGTAATCTTCCTATCTCAGGTGGAATCTTACCAACAATGCAGTTGTGAGAGATGTCAAGAAGCTGCAAATTGGTGAGATTGGCAAGTGAAGAGGCAGCTTGTGTCCGAGAATATTGTGAGCAACATTTAGATGAGTTAGGTTGGATAGACAACCTATCCTTGGTATACTTCACCTAGATGCCGATGATCAAGAATTTGAATAGAAAGAAAATAGATTTGATAAAGGACCATTATCAACAGAAATTGTTAATTTTACAAGTTTGTTAGGGAATCGGGATCCCCCAATCTAAATCCGAAAGCTCCTTCTTTATTTTCAGAAGCAAGAATAGATTCCGAAAAAGAAACAAAATGTTTAAGGTATTTCTTTAACTAAAATTTTAAACGATGCTAACAGTAAAAAAC
>AYJT01053471.1:0-14579 GCA_001278415.1 Ocimum tenuiflorum | reverse complement strand
TGGAGACTCAACACATGGGTCCCTAAACACAATTGTTCTGGAGGATGCGGGCAGAAGATTACTTCAAATTTAATTTCATATATGATCATGCCACACATCGTCAAAGATTTGGAGTACGAGATTGCTAACATTCGTGTCAATGTCTTTCAAACCTACCACGTAGATGTGAGTAAGAAGAAGGCTTAGCACAGAAGACGAAAGGCGCTGGAGCGTCTATATGGTGACTGAGAGGACAACATTCGCAGCTTACCAAGCTACATAGCCACACTCTTGCATTGCAATTCGACGACTACCGTGGTGTGGAAGTTTGAAAAGGGTAAGAAGTTTTTCCTCTTATCAACGCACATTTCCAGTCATAATGGTGGATGGGACACACCTTGGTGGGTCCTACAAGGGCAAGTTGCTTGTAGCGATAGCAAAGACGACTAAAATTCATATACTGCTCATCGTGTACACCCTCGTTGATGCAGAATCCACCCACAGTTGGACATGGTTCTTGAAACACCTTTGACGGAATGTTCTCCTACAACGAACCACGTGTATCATCTCGGACCAAAATTCCGCTCTCCTTGTAGCAGTAGAGGCATACTTTGAAAATTTTCCAAACACCGGATTTCATCGCATTTGTCTTCACCACTTGAGAACCAATTTAGTGGATAAATCAAGACGAAAGGCATAAAGAAAGTATTCTTTAGAATTGGCCAAGAATTATCAGAAGACGATTACAATAAAGCTTAGGATGATATGCGGGAATTGAATCCGGCAATGTGGAACTGGCTTCGACAGGTAAACGAGGAACAATGGACCCTTTATAGGGATGGAGGAACTAGTTGGGAAAACACACAAGCTAATATCTCGGAGAGTCACAACAATACTCACAAGGGTATCAGGTTCTTACCCATCATAGCCATTATATCATCCACATTTACGAAGTATGTGTCAATTTTTAATTCTGCGCACTTGGAAATAGATAAGTGCAGTACATTCCTGACCCCCTTCTACCACACAAAATTTATGGAGGTAAGAGAGAAGGCCATAAAGCATTCTATAATGTTGTACAATTGAATAGGCTTATCGTACGACGTAATGGTGTATCCAGAAATTTATGATCGTGCTCCGAAAAATTATTCAGTCCTCCACGAACTGAGGTCCTGTACCTGCGGCGTTTGGCAAGCCGCGTAGTTCCCTTACTCTCATGCAATGGCCGTTTGTCTGCAAAGGAAGGACAACACTAATAATTTGGTGGATGTTCTATACACCTCTAAAAACTGCAGAAAATAATTCGATGGGAACTTTTTTCCGGTACCTAACAACATATGTGGGAGCAGAATTCATGAAAACTAGTACCAAACTACACATGATTAGCTAACCACAAGGGAAGGGGCCAACGACGAATGAATCGCTTCCAGATGTCAATGGATCATCAAGGTAGAAGGGGCAGGGATTGAAATAATTGCACACGTTGCAATAATCCAGATCATAATGCCACTAATTGTCCTGTCTCATCCACCATCGGACATAGTTTCAATTAGTCGTATCAACAACGAGGATGATCAGCACGATGGGGACAACAACTTCGATGAATCCAAATCCTTTTAGTTTAAAAAAAGTATTCTTGTATATTGTATTAATTATCGACTACCGTTATTTGAAAAAATATACTCTTTTTAGGTTATTTTTGTAAATTTAGGTAATTAGTTTTATTTATATCAGGATATATTTTTCAATTTTTTTTATATAATTTATCTATTTTCCATTTTATAAATTTTCTTTTTAATTAATAAAAAAGGAGTTTGAAAAAAAAAAAGGAGTTTGATTCAGGAGTATTCGAACCTTGAAAAAAAAATTTAAAAATGTAGTTTTGATGATAGGTATTCGAACCTTGTGTAAAAATAATAAAAAAGAAGAGTTTGACTTGGGGGTATTCAAATCATTTTACCACATCAGCAGGGTTCGAATACTCCTATGCCGAAATGGTCATTTTTTTCACATATCGACTTTCTCGGATTTATGCATCCACATCTTCTTTTTACGGTTAAAAAAATTTTTCACCCGAGAAATAATATTCATATGATGGTATATGGTATGTTCATAGCTTGTTGATTATTTAAGAGGATTGGCTGATCTATGGGTCCTCAAGAGTTATCAGCTGATCTTGGGCCTCAATGAATTCTGGAAAATTGGGATTTTACACGTTTTGGGCCAAAATTCACATCCAATGCATCCATAGCTTCCTGATAGGGTGAACAAGGGTTCTACTAGGGTAGATTCAACATAAGATCAAGCTTTGGGCATCAAAATCACCAAGAAAAGCCTAGGATTTGGCAAAAGTTCACAAGTTCCCAACCAAATCAAGAATACATCTTGGGCATGGCTAAATCATGTTTGAAAAAGCAACAAATCAACATATATAACATTTTTCTGTGGCACAAGTGAGGAAGAAAATGGTAGAGATGGGATAGAAATAATACCTCCAACTCTTGAAAGTATTTCCGATGATGGTGGTGGTCGTTTCCCCTTCTTTGATTCTTGTTCTATCCCCTTGACTCAATTAAAAAGTGCTAAGAGCAAGTCGAGAAATGGAATGACAAGAGTTTCCCCTCAATTTTCTGTTCATGAAAAGAAGAGGGTAAAGATCTTATTTATAGAGGAAGAGGGAGACCGAAAAGGTGGACAATGACATTAGTGATTATTTTCTTGTTTTCAAACCCTAGACACGAAGTACCCTACCACCGTCTGATTCTCATTCCATTCGGACATAGTAAATTTTACATCATTAACTATGCATTTAAAACAATGAAGTTCAACTTTCATGGATTATTCAAATTCCCGAGCCATAATGACATCTTAGCCAACATTTTTTCAGGATCCTTCAAATCATGATAACTATCAGTGTTCTCATAAAATTGTAAATCTGAGACCACTTCCATAATCCTTGTAAAATTCTCCTTAATATTAAGTCATAATTTACATAATACGAACAACGAAAGATAACCTCTTATATCATCGGACAATTTAACATTTGAAATTTACATTCCTTGATAGAATTTGCATGCGCTATTGCCTCATCCGCATTTGGATCGAATTTAATATGAGAAAATCTTAACCATGGAAGTATTAATTAACATAACAATTATATGGAATTATCAAAAGTTATGCTACCATGGATATAACTATATATCTTCCAACAATAATAATGAAATGAGGCATACCAAGTGCATGAGACTTTTCAAATGGTTATGCATAAAGTCTTAGGACATCTGTTAAGGTTGTTGATGTGACCCAGATGGATGGTTAAAAGATTTGACTATCTGAATTGTGCATGCACTCTCAAAATTGTAGATATATGTTGTTCATGCTAAAACTTAATCTACTAGAGTACATTAAGTTCTTGTCTATGACAAGAAACATTTTATGAGGATGCGTCATACATGTTGCATCATGATGGATGTTTGTTATTTTTCTGAATCAAGTTATTTAATAGAATACCCAATATTTTCTTATTCGGAAAAATCGAAGGAAATTAATGCGCAGGGTCGCGATATGGTGCATGATGCCCTTGGTGAGATAAATGATGCAAGATTTCGTCCGTCCATGTAAAAGATGGACACAGATTCGCTATGCTACATGTCCAATTATTCAAATACATTACGGGGGTAAAAAAATAATTTGCCAATTAATACTATTTATTTTACGATTGGTAAGTCCGTATAAGATCTGACAAATCACGTCATATACATTCTATGACAAGTCTCAAAATGCATTTACATAAATCTCCAGCAAATTCATTCAAATAAATCTTCAAATGCATTTTTATTTAAAACTATAAATTTTTACAAATTCATGTTTTTCATTTGATTTTTTTTTTCAACTAAACATATACAATTAGAATTTCGTTTGAAAGATTATGAAATTTCCTTTAATTTGATATATGACAGACAAAAAAAGTTCAATCGTGTGAGATAATTTAATTTGAAGTTTTATGAAATTTTAGATAAGAGAGAAAAAAAATGAGAGGAAAAACAAATTTTTACCTTAATATTCTTGATCATGATTCAAAAGCTATGGACATATGCAATCTGGGCCATTGAATCGCGAAATAAAAGATCAAAATCTTGCATAATTTATCACACCAATCAATTTTATTATATAAGCTCACCACATTTACATTTTTTTCCCCCTTGGGCCAGGCCCCCAGGTTATTATTAATAACGTGTAGCGCAACCCATCTCAAAAATGACAAACTAATAATATCATCAGTAAACGGTGACTCTCGGTAATCCATTCGTCCATAACAACCAATCATTAGTTAATTTAGGTAAATCTCATCCTGATATCCTACATAATAAGATCACCCAGCGATTGGAAAACAAGATAATAGAACATCCCAAAACATAAAACAGCTGGCTTGACAAGGGTTTCATGTCATTAGCGTCCTCCTATTCTACACTGGCATTGCATTGCAAGTTCAATTCTTAAGGTATTGCAGGTGTGGAAATATGATCTCTGCATGAGGTCCGTAGTATCGCGAAAAAATTGCAACGACCCGAGCTTTGCATTCTGAAGAAACTCCCGGACTCATGGACAGCTGAATGGATGCCAGTTTAATCAACTCGTTTCCAATAGCAATATGGTTTTCCCCGTAGAGCTTTTCCAGGATCTGTTCCTTTCAAACTTAAAACGGTTAATAGACCTCCTACATATTGTCATACATTAACATAAAAAATATACCACAATATTGACTTTCTAAGAAACTTCATGGATCTATATGCCGGATGTAATTGTAACCTACAACACATTATATATTTTCAGAGGGGATTCATATTTTACGCAGATAAAGAACTTATATAAATCAGGATGCCCCTTCCCCTCCTAAACACGAAGAGAAAGCACAAAATATTTGTATCCACAATCATAAAAACATTAGCTTATCAGTTATCACCCAATTTTTCTAATATACCCAGAAATGTCCTAATTACAGGAGTCATGTATCATGCAATTTGTGGATAATAAATAAGAAATTTTTATTAAATAATATTCTTGGTAAAGGAACATTAAATATTTAATTAAATATAACTTCATGATAATTTCATATAGGCACATAGGTCAAGCCTTAATAATTTCCTTGTTGAGTCAAAATCTTGCATTCTCAAATTTTTAAGAATAATTGTGGAAATATGTAATAGATTATTTTTCTCTCTACTTCTCTCCTTTAAAATTTTTTAAAACTTCAAACAATCATAACTCACTCAATTCAATTTATTTTTCCGCATATTATATACCAAATTAAAAATAATTTCATAAACTTTCAAATGAAATCCATATTGGATAGATTTGCTCGATAAAAATTGGACAAAAATAATAAAATTGTTATAATACGTAATCTATGTGAATTTATAATGCAGTCTTTTACTTTCAGTTAATTGATTCCATTATTACACAAACGCATGCATTATACTTTGACAGATTGTGCATTATAACTCGTTAACATTGCATTATACTCCAGAGATTCTTCATTATATACATAAGCAAATATATTACTTTCAAATGCATTGTGCATTTTACATTTTACATACAAACATATGCATTATTCCCAAATAAAATTCAAATTATATGAAAAAATATACGCATTATATTCAAATTCATTGTCCATTATAAACATAAACATATTTTGCATTATAATCACAAACATATCATTATCACAAACGCATGCATTCTAGACTTTTCTTTAAAACTCGATTCAAAGAGCATGTATAGAGACTAAATATAATACATAATTTCGTACTTATAATAGAATACATGTGAAATAAAAACTTATCGATGCATAAGATAAATACTTAATATGAGATAATAAGTATAATGCACCATATACGTAGTATAATACATAATCTATACGAGTATAATGCAAAATATTATGGGTAATAATGCAATTCAAAACTGGAGATGTATTAGATGTCTAAAAGTACAAAATAACATTTTACGCCTCAATGCATAATAATAAGACAATAATGCAATAGAGATATTTTTAAAATTGGACGATAGATGTTGATGAATAATCGGCCGTGATTTTCTCTCATTTAAGAATAAATCCTCCCATGATAAAAACCCTCCCATAGGAAATAAGAAAAAATTTGAGCCACAAGATCAAATGAAATCTATGATTGAGATTTTTTCTCTTTTCAACATGTGTGCTTGATTGTGTTATAACCGTATGCTGAAAAGAGAAAAAATCTCAACCGTATATCTTATTGATCTCAAGACTCAGATTCATTCTTATTTCCCATGGAATGTTTTCTTATATGATCCACTTCCTATATATAAATAAATATATATATATATATAGAGGAGGTATCTAGTTAGACCGTCTAAATGATTTAGACGGGTTTTGGTTTAACATCCATGAGGGATATGAATTTGGGTTTATGACCAAGATTGATATGAGTTTGGATTGATGAAAATGAACTATTTAGATCCGTCTAAATTGTTTAGGCGGTCTAATTTAAGTTTTTGCCATATATATATGAGATTTGATATGTTTGCCCAACTAAAATAGCACCTACAGTAAGCATCAAGCCACATAATTACTTTTTCCCCATTTTTTTTTCTTTTCTAATCTTCCATCTTCCAAAAAATCATATCATTTTTCCTAAAAACTTTAAACACGTTTCCCTTTCTAGAAATTTATATATTCTTTTTTTTCATTCTTAATTTCATAATTCTCTCCAGAGAAGGAGATGATAATTTCTATAGAAGGAATGTGTTTATAATGTTTAGGAAAAATTAGATGATTATTTGGAAGATGGGAGATTAGGAAAAAAATGATTATGTGGCTTAGTATTCACCGTAAGTGCCTATTTTGTTGGGCAACATATCTCGTATATATACATAATATGGTGATAAGGTAATAAATGAGTTCTTAGATGATAAACAATAAATCATAATCATACAATTCTTAAACCAACGTGCAGGATTTCACAAAATTTCTTCATGTGAAATGCTTTTACAGTTATAATATTATGCACTGTGAGGGTTGTTTCGTCAATTCCTTCATTAATAATGCGGGCGCATATCTCGAACCCTAGATTTGGCATGCACAATGCATAATTAACTTCCCACAACCACCACATTCAAGGAATAATTACATCTGCATTAATTATTTTAAAATCAAAACCCTAAACCCAAATAGGATTATATTAGTAGATTTAAAGTAATCATTCACTTCCTCACATGGAACATATGTTCAAAAGCAAACGGCTATATTGGATTTATATTAGTAAATTTACAGTAATCATTCACTTCCTCATAATAGCACATATGTTCAAATGCAAAAGGCTATGTGGTATGTACACAATTAACGTGTTATATGCAACACAGTTCCGTACGTTTGCAATTTACGTATAATGATATGCTTAAATGCATGAAAAAAATCATCATAAACATGTTATAATTTTGTTATAATCAAATTGTATCGTGTGCAATGAAATATATATTCATATGCAAATAACCATATGATTATCAATTGATTATGCAATCTTGTACAGTTTAATATGAATCTCGTTTGGAAGCTTGTAAAAGCAGTTTTAATTTGGTACATGATACGCGAAAAGATAATTTGATTTTAGTAAGTTATCATCGTCCATAGTTTTAAATAATTTTTTATGAGTGAGAAAAATCTGCAACATATCGAGCAAACCACCTTAATACATTTATTTAAGTAAAAGTTGAAAAGGTCAGCACAGTCAACCAATAGATATGGGGCGTGCCCAAATTCACTTCCAACCCAAAAAATACTCCTCTTTCGGTCACTTTTCGAGATCTATTTGTTGTAGCCTCATGCAATTATTCAATCAGCATCAAAGAAAAAGGTTAGAAAATTCTAACTTACAATATTCCTTTTTAAAATGGAAAACGATTTATGGATCAAGATTAGAAAATTACAATAGTCATCATCGCACTCTAGGGCTTGGCACAGACATTTTATCTAATTCAACGAGACCTCTAATGCGCCTAGGAAGAGAAATTAAGCGGTCAAAAGAGGACGAGGAAGAGGACGCCATTGAATATTTGGCCAGAGCATCTCCTGCTAAGTTCCCCTCCCTCCCTATAGCAATCTATAAGTATTATATAGTTTTACTTTAGTAGATAATTTTAACTATGATTATATTCTTACTAATCATTTCAATTAAATTAGGAAGTGATGAATGATAAATTTAAGTCAATGAAAACAAAGGTAATGACAAAGCAACTAGATCTCTTAAGAACTTTTGTTTAAGAAAGCAAAATCAGAGGCATCTTGTTCTTCGTTCATTCGAAAGGTAGTGCACTAATTCCAATAATAGTGAATATGCTTTATTGTCAGCAATTAATCATTCTCGCATTCAAGAGAATAAAATAGGTATATAAGTGTTATTAGTGCATCAATAAAGGAAGAAAAATTATTATATAATGTAAAACTTCTTCTCCATGCTAGAAATAGAATCAATATAACAATTATCCTCTGAATCAACAAAGTAAAATAGTGAGAGCATATATTCTTCAAAGGCCTTACCAACCAAAAATCATAGCTTCTCTCAAAGAGACCTTAGAGGTATGCATCGCTTTAATATCTCTTGGTTAAAATAACGGCTTCAATATAATATTGAAAAAAATGCAGCATAAAAGAGTGGATCCCTCTCTAATAGCTCCGAATAAATTAAATACGTTCATTAAGATACGAAGGTTTCTTATTCCACAACAACAAAAGCACTTTTTCACTTTTCCATATACTAGGGGATTTCACTTGGAAAAGAAAATGTTCCATACTAAGGGATTCGGGTCCATAACCATGGGTTCCAATACAAGAGATCTTGTAACACTTCCAATGAGACCCTTATCGATTAGTATTCCACAGAAGAAATCAATTATTTTGTTTGTTAATTGTTCAAAAAATGAAATTGAGATCAAAGCAAGGAGGAGATATTTGTTAATGATAAGTTTAATTCATGGAACGAACCTAATAGATTTTAGAAGCATGTGGATGGAGTTAAAGTGCTCATAATATGCTTATGAAAAATATGTGAATCTAAGAGAATCCAAAAATAAAATCTAATGTGCATATTTTTATAATTCAAGTGATGTTATTCAAAGTGATTATAGAACTTGTTTGAAAGCTTCACTTTCTTGCTTGAGGTTTCTTTTGCGTCAAGGTTTGGCAAGTCATGGACATGATGAAAATGACATATCTATTAATTGGGGAAATTTTCCTGAGCCTTTGAAATAAAAAAATCAAATGATATCTCCTACAATTCAGAAAGATCTCATAAATTGTTGCGCTAAAGAAATAAGCACATTATTGAAGATCTTAGTCATGACTACTTTGGAATATTGGCCAATGAGTCAAGTAATGTATCCCAAAAAGAAGAGCTGGCTCTTGCATTATGTTGATGGTCAATCCGTCCTTTGAGCACTATCGACCTTTGTGTGATAAATTCCCCTTTTCTACCAATTGAAGTGAAGGTTAGCAGCCTTAAATTGCTACCCCATGTCCTAAGTCTTACTGTCCTTACGTCAGCGCATTGGCACCTATCGAGTGAGAGAATCAGGAATGGTAGTGGAGTGATTTATGAGATACCATTGATTTGTCATTCAAATCTAGTAGGTTTTGTCATGATCTAAATTCATCATTAAGAAATGCATCTAGTCCCACCCTGATCTCAATTTCCTTTTTGAACAACAAATAAAACAAAATGTTGTATCTTTTTCAATACTACACTTAAGTCGATCGCATTTCTTGATCCCAAAGACACTAGAACGCAAACCTCTAAGGTCTTTGAAGAAAGTTAAGTTTTTAGTGTACAAGGCTTTTTCAGAATATAAGCTCTCTTCACTTCATTTTGTTGATTGAGGGGATAGTCTATTATCTTTATTCTTTTAAAATGAATTCTAAAGAAGAAGTTCAACATCATATAACAATTCATCTTTCTCTATTGATACACTACTAACACTTACACATAATGTTTCCAAAATCGGGATCCCACGCAAGATCAATTTTAGCGGGTATAGGATCGGATTATAGAATATAAGATCCTATGGAAAACGACTTAAATTTAAAAAATAAGATACAAAGTTATATTAAAATAAATATTTGAGTTTAAAAATCATTAATAGTTCAAGTGGCTTACTACAAAGAGTCCAACATAGTATTCTAGAAAAACACAACTAAATAAATGTAATGAACCTTGAATAAAAAGGAAAAAAGAAATGAAATTACCAAAATGTGGAAAATAGGAATTAAAAAAATGAAAGAAAAAATAAAATCGACAAAAAAATTAAAAAAAAACGAAAGGCAAGGTAATGAAAAACTGATATTCACAAAATAAAAGAATGTCATTCAACAGAAGAAATAAAAAAATAAAAACCTATCAGGATTCACTATGGTATGGGTTTGATGGTAAAAGGAATGGATATGGTTTAGAAATGAAACACACCATATTAAAAGAGTTCGATTGATTCCCAAATATTAGAGAATCAATCTCAAAAATCCGTTCCAATATCACTAACCACACAATATATTCCATTCCTTCATTCCGAAACCCATCAACTAAACGCCACCTTAGAATTTCTAACCTTTTGTGAATTGATTAATCACATGAGCTACAACAAAAAAAAATCTCTAAAAATGATTCGACGAGGAGTTTTTCCGGAAGGGAGGGAATTTTTTGTTTATTAGATTCGAAATTTTTGTGTGAGGTGGGGTCGTGTATGTGGGGGTGGGTGGCCAAAATATTGTGCGCTGGTTCTCGTTGTCATTGACGCCAAAGGATTGAATAAGGGCCATCCTTTCTTATTTGTGATTAGAGGGGGAAGTTTGGAAATGGGTGGTGGGAGGAGTGGATCTTTTTGTTTTGATTTCGTTTAATATTATTTTATTAAGGGTATATTTGTGTATGTTCCCTTCAATTTGGGTATAAAACTTGGGTTTTATAGTTTGTGGGTAAAAAAGATTTTTGACTATCTAAGTCAACTCAATTGACCCCAAGGATTTATTTCATAGATACCTAACTATAAAATCAACTCATGATAAACCTCACTCAACAAGGTTTGAGAAAATAATTGGAAGCGCAACTTCTCAGAGAAAGATAACATTCCTAAAATAAATCCCGCGTGAAAATAATTAGTTCATACTGAACTGAAAGATTACCTTAATTGAGGCCTGGCAATGGTCCATGGCAGCTTGCAGTTCTCCGATCAAACAAAATGTTTGTGCAATGTTATCTTCCACCTGAAAACATCAAGTTACTTGAATATTAGCCAATGAAATATTTTGCAAAAGTACCTCATGTAGATGGATCAACCATATAACCTCAGCAATTCTTTTGTTGAAAGGATGCAACACTGCCCTTAATATATCAACAGATCTCAAAGCATCCATGATTAGAGTAGTTGTGATAGAATCAAAAGCCACTGCATCCTTCATCCTGACCAATAAAATAAAACTCATCATTATGAATTTCACATGCAAGAAAAACAGTATCATATATTTATATGCACTAAAGATGATTGGTGAAACGATACACACACTTCAAGTTCAGTCTAAGAAATCTCAGTAAAAATAAAAACCAGAAATACCTTTGGATATGGATATCGGCTTTGACAATTGTTTTTTGTGCAGCTTGTAAATCACAAAAAGTAGCACAATCCATACAATATCCAGGTTCAAGGTAATCAGTTTGCTCAACCATGTGATGAGCTACCTTGCTGTCATCATTGAGCATATCGTCCTTTGAGATACCATGCAAGAGGAGAGATATAAGTTAGTTTACAATTTTATCATGCTGATGCTATAATAGCATGTCATGCAAAGACAATGTGATCCATTTCGTCGCTTGTCGATAGTAAAATGGTGTAAGACAATAATATTAACAGCAATTTTTAAGTTCTATAGTTCCACATATTTTTAGCGATTATGTACTATACGACAATTGTTAGAATGCACCAACTTCAAACATTGTTATACTTGAGATGCATAAATACCAAAGAGCAACATCGTGTGGTAAATTCTCATTTAAATGCACAGAATCTGCTACTTCTTACGCTCTGCACATAATAATATTTGACATTGAAAATTTGTTCAGGTTAAAGAAATTAAACAAGTATAATACCTGCAAAAAATTACGTACATCACAGTGTTTGATATTTTCATTCACATATTTAGCAACACTACTGTCCAGTACAACTCCATCACAATTTGGCTTGTTACACCGATAACCACTATGGAGAAGATCAGATAGATTCCACTGAGAACAACCACTGCACTGACATACAAATGAGTATCTATCTTTCAAAAACTTGCGACGCTCAACGCAATCCCACTGCCCAACCTGCAATCAATAATTACTCGTAACAAGATTTTCACAGCTCATTATCTTTGCTTATAGAATGAGAAAAATAATCAAGCGTTTAAAGTATCGTAGATTCCCATAGAATGGCTCACTGATAAAATTTCCACAACATGCAACCACAAGCGATCCACATAAGTGAACACAACAGAGTTTAGACAATAAAACAAGCTGCAATACTACAACATTCGAAGCCCAGTTGAATTTGCAAAAGCCAAATACACAAATATATTCCAAACTATTACATTTTTCTCAAATATATTCCAAACTAAGAGTATTCTCAAATAAATACCAAAAATATCTTACTTGATGCAAATCTATGACAGGAGCAAAAATCCAGTAACAAAAATTGACATGGCTCACCGGATAACACATCAACATTAAAAAAGTTCATGTAGTATTGCACAAAGACTTACAAACAAATATTTCAAATTGTAAACTGTAATCTCGCTTGTAATCCTAAGCGAGATTTTCAAACAAATATTTTAAATTGTAATTCCATGTGTAATCCTACGTGGACTACTTTAATGTTAGCATGTTATCCAATGAGCTACGTCAACCTTCTGTCACCGGATTTTTGCTCCCGTTATAGATTTGTAACAATTAAGATAGTTTGGGCATTTATTTGAGAATATCCTTAGTTTGGAATACATTTGAGAAAAGGGTCATAGTTTGGAATATGTCTATATATTTGGCCATTTGTAAAAATGCGTAATTTTTAGTAAATAAGCTTTCTTATGATATCAAAGAGCTTACTACCTGAGGGCCATATGAGAGTTCCAGTTCAGATCCTGCTGAGACATTTTCTGTTGCTCGTATGAATAAGGTACGTGAAAGGAAATATGCATGAATATTTGGTTGGCAAGAATGATTAAATAAACGTCCACCAGAATATACAGCTTGAGCCACTTGAATCTGCAAAAATACCATCGAACAGATTCAGGAAATCTATGACCTTAAGAATTATATTCAAACCAGACTGATTGTTGGTATATTAGAAAACATTGTTGATCTCATGAAAGCGAGCTTTTGATTGCAAATGAAGATTCCATGCCAACAGTTATAGAAACTCAAGTAATGTTGTTGGGCCCAACTAAGGAATTCTCATAGGCAATACCAAATCTTAAATATAAGAAATAAGCTTCAGCTGGCAATACCAGATGATATAGCCAACAGTAAGGCAATAGTAATCTGGTGTTTTTATCTAGTCCAGTAGCACAACTAGAAATAGCTCCTATACAGTATAACTAAATTGACAGAAACCTACAATGTATCTCATTTTGCATTGTTGAGGTTGGTTTATAAACTTCATCCATGCATGAGAACCCTATGATAGAACAGTGTACTCTGATTAATCCGCGTGTCAAGGTTAGGCATCGCTGAGCGCAATAAGCATCGATTAAGAGGCCTCAAAGCTCAAGAAATTAGATGCAACTATCACAGGCATGCTTTGCCAATATGGTAATAGCCCACTGGGCAAAACTTCCACTATTTGTTCAGCCACAGCAGATGCCTTCTTCCTTGTAATGGCAGTTGAGAAAATTTACAAAATCTGTTCATTCACATCTAAGTAAGAATTGAAGCTACACCTACCTAATATGAGATGCAGACTAATCAAATTAAAGATGGAGAAAAAATTGGAACTTGATAAGAACAGAAAATGAAAACAGCGGTGAACCGCTGTCTCCCCCAAAGCCTTCTGCGGCTTATTCCTTAATTCCAGAATAGATGCTACAATTAAACCCTAATTGGGGTTTAAATACCCCTTCTAATAAAAGCCCACATAAACCCAAAATAAAAGTTCAACATAACAAACCTAACAACCCCAAAATAAAAGCCCAACAGAAATAAAACACAAGCAATAAAACAAGACATGATACTGCATTTCTTAACCCACGGATGGTGGGCTCACGCCCGTCCCCGCCTTCAACCAAACCCCTACTCCTGCTTCATATCAACTCCATCCTCCTTCGAAATAACCTTGTCCTCGAGGTTGAAGTTCGGCAACTGTCAGTGCCTCCTCCTGAATGTTCTCCTGCCTCGTCACCTAGATATACTCATGTTGTTGGAGATTCAACTCCTCGTCCTCCTCAACTACCATCACTCTCAATTGCTTAAAAGGGCAGTCATGCGTGGGTGTAAAGGGTTTCTTGCACCTAAAGCACAGCCCTTTTGCTCTTAATTCAGCTAACTCTTTTCGGC